>JACEFZ010002426.1:0-62500 GCA_014155875.1 Cepaea nemoralis
CTTTTCCTTTTTCCCTTTGGGGAGGGCGGCTGCTGTAGCGTCGAAAAAAATCACAAAGTGCGTATCTCCATCGACGAGCCCCAGGAGTTTCCAAGAACATTTCACACACAATGATGTCATTAATTGGCAAATCGAAAGATGATATCGAAAATAGATGCAGTAAGGCAAACCAACCCAATAGACAGATGGCACCAATACTACAGAACAAACACAAAGCACTCTATTACACATGCGTCCTCTATGCTAACAATGCCAAACCTGGACAATGACAAGAAAGAAAAAACAAAGAGACAAACAAAATTACAACAACGGAAATGAGATTCCTGAGAAGAATACTCAATGTATCAAGAAGAGATAAGATCAGAAATGAAGAGATCAGGACTAAAGTGGGGGGGGGGTGGGGGGGGGGGGGGGGGGGGTTATAGCAGCGCTAGATTTCATTAGACAACAGCAAGTGAAATTATTCGGCCACATAACTATAGGCTACAAAGTGACAGTATACCATAACAAGCAAAGGTGTACAGACCAGGTGTCGTGGAATACTGAGAGTTAATGATTCCCAGATAGACGACTGTATACACCGACTAACCAGGTAGAAGAAGGGTTAACAAACGAAGCAGTAAGGGTAAACAACAACGGAGTGACCAGGCGCATGTGTTTATAGGTCAAGACACAGAAGGGGCCGCCAACAGCCCAGGTAACCTGTCGCGTGAAAAAATGGTTTTCCGACAAAGGCAGGACAGCATTATTGGACAGCATATTTGCGGTCTGGATGTATGAATAGTGTAATTTTCCACTAACGGTGATAATGAAGTATGGACTTGAGGTGTCAAGCAAGGTCAAGGACCTATGCGGCAAAAATGACCTATAAAGAGTGTCCACTTCTTTGTGTAAGTTTAGTGTGTGTTCCAAACTGAACTGAAAGGAGATATGTTCTTGAGTGGGAATAGAAATACACGTCCCTAATGATGGAAAGAGGGGATAGTAGTGTGTTATTCGCTAAGTGGTTTTTCGATTCCAGGAACATAGATGCCTAAATAAGGTATTAATATATTAGAGTATAGTTTTAGCATATGGAATATAGATGTGCGTGAAGTGCATTTAACATTTGCTTTCTATTAGTAGGAATAGTATAGACGTTAGGTGAATCTTCTATCCTATGTCAGAGTGGGTTTTTTCGGAAGCCTTTTCATTTCGGCTGGAGGAAAGGACACTCACATAGGAGAGAAGAGGAAGCAGACACAGATCTCATTATTAAATGTATATCACACAGGTTCCCATACCAGTGCGAGACTTATCAACTAAGATAAACACAGATGGCTGTGGTCAAGATCACTCAGTGTTGATAACCACAAGAAAGCACTTTAAAGTAATAAGCACGGACACTTGTGCATAGAAAGGAAAGAAAAGAAGTGTCATCTTAATAAGTCAGGAGGACAGAGAACGGGAAAAATAGAGATCATACAAACTAAAGAAAAAAGACTCAAATTACTCAGTATCGAAGAGTTGCAAGGTGCAATACCAAATGCCTATACCAATTACGAACTATACAGTGTAGTAGAACTTTTACAGGACAAAAATAGAGAATACTAGAAAACTCGATGTGTTTTCCAGGATGGAATTAAGAACGCTATAAGAAAGCAACGAACATCAGTTTAAGCTGGACAGCATATAGTGATCGGTTAAGTACATTGATACAGTGGTGAACATTTTTCATTACAAAAACAAAACGGATATATCTACAGACTCAAGCAGACGGAGCATTCAGGGTGAGACCGTCTGTTGTATCTATGTACCGTCCTGTGACTTTAGCCGAGAGAAGAGACGAAGAGAAGTAACACGGAGACTATCCTATCAACATCTATCTGCAGCCACACTAGAAGAATATACCAAACTACATAGACAATATCCATACATACACCAGACATAGGTTTTTTATAATAAATCTTTTATTTATTGTTGAAAGGAACTGTTGTCTGAGTATGTGTTGAGAGAATAACAGAGAGAGTGAAAGAAATAGATATATGGAAGGGAAGACAGAAGAGAGGAGTGTAGACCAAAGTCAGTCAATAATCCCAACAGATAATAAGTTTAAAGATGTGCTTGTTGATTCCAACCTCCTCTCGGGAAAATAACAGGACACCAGGTGGAAAGGGAAGAGGCGACTGACCGTGTAAACGATGGACAGAGGGAATATCACATTTCATGGAAATCACGATATATGAAGCCCATAAACGGGCACCCTCCCCCTGTTTATGCTTCACCTCGATACCGCAAGGTACAAGAGGAACAAGATGGGATGATGAGGTGATGAGATGAGAAGAAACAATGATGAACCGAACGATGGGGCAGACATCAAATCATTGCCCAGAGGAAACAGCACAGACCTGAGTATAGGTTGAACTGGCTATCCCGCCATCACGGCACCGGAAATTTAAGAGAAAGAGCGCTTTTCCTGTCGGGCCGGCGACTTGCAGATCTGTTTTATTTGCTAGAAATTTGTAACTAATTGTATCCATCATGTTAAGTTTTCTGTGCTTAATTACTGACGGATTCCAGACTTACCTTTGGAGATGATCTTTTTTACATACAGGAGATCACAAGCCTGAGTGTGATCGCCTCATCAAAGGTATATTACAGGTGAGAAGGCGCATGGAGGTTATTGGAGGCCGCGCTATTAATCATTAATCATTGGATCAGTTTTGCAGGAATGGAGAAAGTTAACGTAATAATCTGGTAGTACAACTTTCGTGTCTCTGTGACGTATAATTACAATGCAGTTTTTCTCATGACACACTAATTTTTTTTATTCCTTTGACATCATTTCAGTTTGTTTTTATATACAAATATGTATTTGCAGTATTATATCACATCATCATCGTATACCATGCCAGCTGGCGTAGGTGTTCACGTCTGTCCACAGATCTCGGTCTTTAGTGTTCTGGATCAACTCTGCTGATGATATTCCCCCATGCCACCGTCTCAATTTATCAAGCACTAGCTGACCCGGCCCGGCTTCGCCCAGGCCCTGGAGGGGAGCATCTCATTTAATTAATATAAGTAGTCATATAAGCTCTCCCGTTCCCGACTATCTGTCTGTCTGTCTGACCCGGCTTCACCCAGTCCCTGGTGGGGAGCATCTCATTTTATTCATATACGTAGTCATATAAGCTCTCCCGTTCCCGACTATCTGTTTGTCTGTCTATCTGTCTGTCTGTCTGTCCCGGCCCGGCTTCACCCAGTCCCTGGTGGGGAGCATGTCATTTAATTCATTCATATAAGTAGTCAAATAAGCTTCCGTTCCCGACTATCTGTCTATCTATCTGACCCGGCGTGGTTTCGCCCAGCTCCTGGCGCACAGTAACTTAAAAGAATGTCCTTCCACACACCATTCATTATTTTTAATGAAAACTGTTATTAATCACCGACATGACAGTTGATAAGTTTTGTAAGCAGAAAAAGATGGGTTAAAATGTTATGCATAATGCATTATTTTTATGCAAACTTTAAAAATACCTTAAAGATTATATCATTATTTAATATAACTCATATGCCTAAAAATAACTATAGACAAAGAGTTTAACAATAGTGCAGGTAAGTCCAACAATATGACTATAAAGTATATAGAAATGTTATTAAAAGTTATGCCCCTTGAAATAACTTTTCTAGAGTGAAGTCCCCCTGCTATATAGACATTATATAATGAAAATGGAAAAGTAAATGTTATTAAATAAGTAGAAGATTTTACATTAAGAAATTATTATAGTCGGTTGCACAGGAATGAAAGGAAGACGTGTAGAAAATTTCATCTCAATCGGATGTACCGTTATCGAACGCATCCAAATCCACAAACCCACAAACAAACAAACATACACTCTGTTTTATAGATATAGATTATTTCTCTTAATATGCCTCACTGCCTCTTTTCCGACTGATCTTTCCAGTTGTCACGCTATTCTCCAACGCCTCACTTATCATCACATGACCACAGAAAGCTGTTTGTTTCTTTCCTATAGTTGTATATAATGTTCTAGTTTCATTAGCCTTTTCCAAGCAATCGTTGTTAGTTACTTTGGAAACTTCAGTCTCAGAAACCACATCTCCGTTGCTTTCAAGGTCTTCCTAATTTGTTCACTCAAGTTCCATGACGCATCGGTAAATAAACCTTGAAGCGGCAATGGACGAGCCCATTCGTCGAACCCTGTTCGTGTTCATGCGCAGATGTGGTTCCAGCAAGATGGAGCTGATGAGGGGAAGAATTCAACGTGTCTGCAACCAGTGTCCTGTTGTAAATATCAGCATCTACAGCCTCAGACGTTTGCTGACGGATTCCCCCCCCCCCCCCCCCCCAAAAAAAAAAAAATCGGTTTGTGGATATCTGCTATAATGTCAATCTATAAAATATAGAACTATGAACTAATCACATCTAATGCCCGAGTGTGTAATGTATGGATCAACAAACACCGAGCGGCAGATTCGATAAGTTTTACTAGAACACGGTCACAAGTGAGAACATGGACGTTTCGGTCAAGGCTTTCGTCAGCACACAAACCACTAACGCACACCGATGCAACTACATGAATATATAAATATATATAACAGTTACAACTACGTGGATAACTACATGAATATATAAATATATATATATAGACATATACAGTGGAGTCTGGATAAGTAGAAGTCACAGGGGCCGAAGGAATTTGTTCTGCTTATCAGAAATTCTACTTATCCAGACTGCACTAATTTACTACTAATACCATGCAGTAGCATTGAGTAAAATGATTGTACCACTTAGGAAACACAGTTAGTGAACAAATAAATAGCAATACAATATCAGACATGTTTAATTATTTTAGAAAGCGGAACATTAATTTAAAGTCATATGAAAATTTCCAAATTAATTAAAGAAAAAGTCTGTCGTTTTTTAAAACGATACAACCAGCCAACACTACAATTCCAGCCTGCCTGACCTCCAAGACGTGCAAATTCTTCTACTTTCGCAATAAATAAAGGCCCATTTACTGGTACATTTGCCAATCTAATCGCAGTGAACCTTTTTAAAAGGGCAGCATCGAAACACAATTTTCGGTAGCGGTCTTTATGCTTTAAAATGCCGAAAAGTGTCGATGTTGGAATACCAAATTCTCTAGCTATATTCACGTTCTTCTTCCCACTATGTTCAACCTCTTCCAAAAGCTCAATCTTTCTTTCTAAAGTTAAAATAGTAGAACTTTCGTCCACTAGCCGCCACTGACATGCAGCGAGATATCATATGTGCAAGACTGTTGTTCTCCGGGCTGACTAAAAATAATTCTTCCGCGAAAAAAAAAAATTTTGGGGGGGTTGGGGGTGTGTAATAAACAAGTTCGACTTAAACATGAACACTTATATAGTCGGAATTCATTTTTATGTTCGACTAATCCGAAAATTCAAGTTAACCGAATTCGACTTATCAGGAATTTTGATACAAAGATAAAGAAGAACAATGGCCGGGACCAAGCCAATAACGTCGACTTCTATTTATCCGAGTTCGACTTAAGTGGACTCGACTGTATATAACAGTTACAACTACATGGAAAACAACATGAATATATACATATTTATGTAACACAACTAAGTGGAAAACTACATAAATATATAAATATGTATAACAGTTACTCATCTGTTTCCGTGGTGGGGATGTGACACGTGAGTGGTTGAATACCGCGTGTCTGGTTATGGGTCATCATCATCCAGTGTCTTGCCGGCTGGCGTGGGCAATCATGACTCTCAAATATTGCGACCTCCGACGGCATGGATCAATGCATGTGTTGACTTCTGTCTGTGCCGTGACACAAGACAGCCAAGAATCTTCTCCTGCTGTCTTCCTCTATCTCTCTTTCCACAAATCTTTCCGGTTGTTATGTCATGTTCTAGTTTGTTTGTAAAAATTTTTTTCCCTCATAATGTGGCCAAAAACGATGACTGCCTGTTTCTGATGTTGTGTCATAAGTTGTCTTTTCCACTTAGCTTCCTTCAAAATGTCCAGATTGTTCATTTCGGCTGTCCCATTCACTTTCAGCTTTCTTCTATGCAAAGAATACCATGGACAGACAGAAAAACCAATAACCAAGTCCTACAAGAAACCAATTAAAACCATAAACTGATTAGAGAAATTAGACGTAGACAGTCACAGTTTTTTGGTCACATTATGAGAAGAAATCAACTTGAGAACTTCTTGACAACTGGCAAAATCCAAAGGAAGAGAACAAGGGGAAGACCGAGAAGCAAATACCTGAATGGCTTGGCCACGTTGTATATCGAGACAAGAACACTGAGCTGATCCACGACTTTGGTGATCGAGTGAGATGGCAAAATATGACCTCCCACGCTTATCGGCCATGTATATGATGATGATTCTTCTATAAAAGCACACCTCCAAGGTTTCCATGGCTATTTTCGCCTGTTTACTAATTGTCCAAGTTTCGCAGCCTGTGTTAAAATCCGTTCTTTGTATTCTAGGATAAGGGTATGGAGGGTGTAATATATACTTTGTTGTATCAGATATCATGGAGTGTCTTTCTTCACGGTGATGATATTCTTTATGTTGTTTTCATATTTCATTCTGTAACTGACAAGGAAACGAAGAGTGACTTGTGTCATATCTGCCCAACTTCAATTCTTATCTCAAAGCACTTCGATAATGGAATCTTTTCACAACCTGAGATCTATGTCCAGAATGACTTGTTGTGGGTCTGTCTTCCTCAATATCTACGCGTTTTGTGATGTTGCGAGGTAAACCAGGTGTGGGATGCACGGAGATGTTTGCCTTGTGGGAGAGGACGGACTTACAGGTAAAGCTGAGGCGTGCTTGTCAGGAGAGGCACTCGCGACTCGAGCATGACTTCACTGGAATGTTTGTTGACTTCTGAACTACGATGAACTGATAGAGACATGGTTGTGTGTGCATGGTCAATTGTTTCAGCGTTAAAACGTTGTATTGTTTATTACATGTGTGATATGTGTTAGATCTATGATCGTGTGTTCTGTCGTATTTATGTTCTTGTATCTGTTTTGGGTTCTGTTGTATTTATGTGGATTTTATCTGTGTATTATGTTGTACTTTCATTCAGCGGTACCTTGCCGTCTTTACAGGCGATAGTCCGTTACAATGTGTTATAAAAAGTCATAATAACTACAACCCATGGCGTCTGCGATTGTGATTTATCAGACCAATTCGCGCTGTACATGTTCGTCCACAGTGGATGCATGTGAACACATGGTCATTTTCACAAAAACGCACCATCGTACGTCTCACGCGCTCAGTGTGTGGCCTATCTGCAATCATTTTCTCCTATGTCTTTATTCAATTTCTGATATTTGCCCTCCATGCAACACGTTCGGCGCCGATTTGCTCCCAATGCGCATTAGTAATGCCTGTATCAATCATGACCCGCTTACACACATCTTTGTATCGTAGTAGAGGCCGACCCTGAGATCTCTTACCCATCTGTAATTCACAAAAAATTATGTCTTTTGGTATTCTACCGTCATCCATCCTCCTTACGTGTCCTATCCATCTAAGTCTACGAAGACACTGAGCAAGGAACAAACCGCTACACAACCTGATCTGTCCAATACTTCAGTATTTGTGATTTTGTCTTGCCACTTAATACCAAGAATTCTGCGCAGACACCGCATATGAAAGCTGTTTAAACGTTTCTCTTGGTGTGAGTAATTTGGCCAGGCTTCATTGCCATACAGAATAGTATTAAGGACACAGGCTTGATAGACAAGGACTTTTGTTTTGGCAGTAAGCTTCCTGTTCTCCCACTATTTTTGTTAACCTGTTCATTGTTATTGCTGCCTTACCAATCCTGATGTTTATTTCCTGATCTAGGGATAATTTGCAATTTATCTCTGATCCTAAATATGTAAAATGGTCTATTATCTCCAGTTTGGTGTCGTCAATAAAGATTTATGATACCCCATGTGCACCATGTGACATAATCTGTGTCTTCTTTTTGCTAATTGTTAAGCTAAATTTCCGCCAGCTGGAAGTTCAGTCATTCCCAGTAGTGAATTCTTCACTGCAAAGCCCACTATATGTTGTCTGTTTACTTCCTGTCCTCTATCTTTCTAAAAAAAAAAAAAAAGGTGTAATAGTTTTCCTTGAGTGACCCTTCCTTAGCGAGGCGAGTCTCCTGCAGGCCAGCAATACCAATGTTAAGACGATTGAGTTCGGCATCAATCACAGACGTTTTTCTCACATCGTCAATATTCTTCAGGTCAGGGGGAAATCCTGGGCACATGGTTCTCACGTTCCATGTTGCAAGTCGTAACTTGAGGTTTCTATTTTTTTTTTTTTAAGTAGTACCTGGTACATTGGTTTTACAGCCTGAGATACAGATTTTGTCCTAGCCCCAGGTACCCATTGAAGCAAGCGGGTTGTGGCGGAGCAGCACTCAATTTGCCGGGGGGGTGGTTATGGAGGGCTGCGTGGTCTCGAGGTATGTTGTCCGCCTCGAGTTCCGGAGGTCCCGGGTTCAAGCCCCGGTGAGGACTGGGATTTATTTCACGTGGACTTATAGGAATAAAATTTCCTCAGGTCTCTGGGTAGTGAGAGCCGACGCCCGTGTGTATTGTTGTGCACGTAAAAAATCCCTTGGCAGTTGGAAATCGAAAAAGAGTAGCTTAACGGCGACTCCCTGGCAAAATTTCGAGTTAAAAATCTACCAAGTGTATTTCAGGATCCTCGCCGGTGCTACGGAGTTCGTGCACTGAGCTGAGTTTCTCCAGACTCAGGCTTGAGTTAGGAGGAGAACGGAGAACACCCGTGTACTGTGATGTTGATCCATCGACTAAAATTTTTTTTTTAAATTGTTTGCATATCCTTTACAGAACATTGATGTCAACATCAGCATCTTTCAGCTGATTGTTGATTTCTTGGCAAGATTACACTCTGTAGTTTACTAAATCTAAACTAAACTAAAACTTGCGGGGGTTGCCCAGCTTGAGGCGGGCGGCAGCTGGTCAGTGACACTTGTATGTGTCTCCCACCGTCAGAGGTAACGCGTGGCGCCCTATGTATGCGCCAATTGACAAGGATTTATAATCCGTAACTGCTACCTCTCGCTTTGATTCCGAGACCGGTTAAGACCAGGGATGGAGTTTACCTCTCCATAGCACAAAGCCTGGGCTGAAATATAGAGACCATGATTTGCCCATGCAGCATGATCCCTCTCTCGGCCTGCCTAGTTCACTCTAGAAGAAAAGTGGCATCAATACATCTGGAACAAGACAAACCTGCAGAAGCTGCCGGATCAGAAAAGCAATGCTCTAACTGTCCGCCTATCGGAGCTTCGATCTTAGATCCAGCTGCCAATCAAGGCTTAGGGCCTGGTCTGCTCTACTCTGCCATGGCATTTGGTCTTTAGATTGCATTTCCTCGCACCAGGATACGGCTTATACCCTCTCAATTGCACTCTTCTGTCCGAAGCTGTTGGAACAATGTGGGGTGTCGGGTTTTGTAAGCGCCGCCCAAAATTCGGCGCTATCAGAAAGCAGGTAGTACAGTCTACTGTCATACGGTAGCTCAGTCATATCTGACAGTGTATGTTGTATTTATGTTCTTTCGTATGTCTGTGTTTTTGTATTTGTGTTATATTATATGTTTGTGTTATGTTGTATTTCTGTTGTTTAATCTGTGTGTTACGTTGCATTCGTATCCTTTTTTCTATTCGTGTTCTGTTGTATGTATGGTGTTTTATCTGTGCGTTATGTTGTATTTATGTTGTTTTATGTGTGTGTTATGTTGTATGTATGTTGTTTTATGTGTGTGTGTTATGTTGTATGTATGTTGCTTTATATGTGTTGTATGTTGTATTTATGTTGTTTTATATGTGTGTTATGTTGTATTTGTGGTGTGTTATCTGTGCGTTATGTTGTATGTATGTTGTTCTATATGTGTGTTATGTTGTATTTATGTTGCCTTATCTGTAGATTGTATTTATGTTGTTTAATCTGTGAAATATCATTGTATATTGTATGTTTTATGCTGTATGTATGGTGTTATGTTTTATGCTGTATATGTATGATGTTATGTTATATGCTGAATATGTATGGTATTATGTTAAAAACTGTGTATGTGTGATGTTATGTTTTATTTGTTTTTTGGTGTTATTTTTGGTTATGTGGATTTTATTTTTTTTATATTTTGGTTTATTTTTTGTTTTTTAGGGTTTTTTAAAATTTTTTAAGGGGGGTTTTTTATGTTGTTATTTGGTGATTTAATTTGTATAATTTTTATGTTTATGTTTGTAATTTTGGGTGTTATGTTTATTTTGTATATGTAGGTGTTTTTTTTTTTTTTGGGGTTTTTTATATGTTTATATGTATGGTTTATGTTAATTTTGTATGTTTTGGTTTCTGTTTTGTTGTATATGATGGTGTTTTTTATGGTATATTTTAGGTGTTATGTTTATGTTGTATATGTATTGTTATGTTTATGTGTATATGTAGGGTGTTTTTTCTTTGTATATGTAGTGTTATGTTATAGTTGTATATGTAGGTGTTATGTTAAATGTTGTTATGTATGGTGTTGTTTTTTATGCGGTATATGTATGGTGTTATGTTTTATGCTGTATATGTATGATGTTATAGTTTATGCTGTATATGTATGGTGTTATGTTTTATGTTGTATATGTATGATGTTATGTTATATGTTGTATATGTAGGATGTTATGTTTTATGCTGTATATGTATGGTGTTATGTTATATGTTGTATATGTATGGTGTTATGTTAAATGTTGTATATGTATGGTGTTATGTTATATGTTGTATATGTATGGTGTTATGCTTTATGCTGTATATGTATGGTGTTATGCTTTGTGCTGTATATGTATGGTGTTATGTTTTATGCTGTATATGTATGTGTTATGTTATGTTATATGGTATATATGTATGTGTTATGTTATATGTGTAACTGCTTTAGCTTTATTGAATGTCTTATACTTTACTATGTGATGTGGCGATCGTCGTGGCTGAGAGGTTATCGTTCTTACACTTTCTCTTCCCATCTCTGTGTAGTGGGTTCGGATCCACACATCGGTCAGTTGAATTTAAATGCTGACTTCTCGTCCTTGACTTGAGGACGTAAATTACAAGTACCTCAGAAGTATGAGTGGTTCGTCTGACTGCCAGGGACACTGATAATAGGAAAAGCTAACCCTCTAACAAAATCAGTCAACCAGGCATTTTTTTTTAATTTTTGGCTCTTTGTGACTTCTTGGCAACTTTGCGTTCAGTAGTTTGCACTAGTACCATTGTATGAAAATCAACGCAAGGCGGTCTGCTACCAAATCGCCCGCAACTATGTTTTGAACGCGGTATGCTGGATTGCGAATTGCATTGGTAACCTCTTCGCCACGGATTATCACATTAAATTACCATTTCACAGTAGAATGCTAAGGTATAATAGAAGGCAATATAAAGTATTCATTCATTCATTCAGTGCCATGTCCTTTGCAGAACCTCGCTCCTCCGGAAAACTGCTCGATCATAAGCAAGATGTCCCGCGTCCGATACACCCATCTGGAGATCATTCACCACATCCTGCACCCATCTTCTCTTTGGCCTTCCTCTTCTTTTCTCCCCAGGCATATACCCCTCCATTATTGTTCTCTCCAAATTTTCGTGACGTTTCAAGTGACCAAAATATTTAAAATACCATTTAAACATACCATAGACAGACAGAAAACCCAATGACCAAGTCCTACAAGAAACAAATGAAAAATGTAAAATGATTAGAGAAATTAGACGTAGACAATTAAAAATTGTTTCGTCACGTTATGAGAAGAATTAAATTGGAGAACTTGATGACAACTGGCAAGATCCAGGGGAAGGCAGAGAAGTACCTGGACGGCTAGGCCACGTGGCATGGTCGAGACAATAACACTGAACTGATCCACGACTCTGGTGATCGAGTGAGATGGCGAATCATGACCGCCCACGCTATTCGGCATGGCACATGATAAATGAATGAATGAATGTGTCGTGTCCTCCTTTAAAGTGTCGTCCCTGGAGTGAGGAGAGTCAACACCCACATTATAATATTTTTTTCCCTATCAATATCCTGGAGAATCCACCAGCTTCCGTCCAACACACTCCATCAGCCCATGGACACCTTTTCCTATCACTCTCTCACTGTCGTACTATGCCCCCTCTCATTCTCCCCCAACGCAACATATTCAACAACTCTTGCTTCTAAAAATTAATAAAGATTAATTTATTAAAAGAAAAGTGTAACGTATATGAGACGTGTATGCGAAGAAAATGTGTGGCGTGTATTCTAATGTCAAATGTATAGGTCAGACCACAGAGTTCAGTTCAGAGTCCACTCATCATGGCAAGGATTACACGACATCACACGAGTCAGTACAATAGACCTCACCGAAGTCGTATCCTTCTCTCCAGACATGTCCTCCTCCAGGAGCTCTGATGACCATGAGATCTGAATCCCATGTAAATATAATCCGTGAAAAATACTATTATTGTTCCTAACACAACTGTTCCTAATAGTTTATAGAAACTCAGGCTTCATAATTCCGGCGCAGTGAAACAAACATGGAACACTGTCCTATGAACATGACGTTTTGTCTCTTGCTAAATGTTCTATAGTTCTCACTATTAAACAGTTATTGTCTATACTCCAATAGAGTCCTTTATTTTTGTTCTAGTCATAAGTGAACTGAATATCCATCACTACTGGTGTGTTAAAACTGGTATGACCTAAAACTCATTCGGTATTTATCCTGTAGGATACATATACCATTCAGCTCCACTGAGCAATGTTGATCATCTTCCTCTAGCATAAGCTCTTTGATAAAGTTGCTGGCCAATCTTCCTGCGCCAAACTTTATCCGGGATCGGATTTTTCCTTGGTTCCGTGTTCTTCATTCCAACCAGAGGAACCTGTAAATAAATCATACAACTGGTGATAGCCTCCCCGTCACTGATCTCTATTAGATGATCGTGGCCATCGGCCTCGCTCAGAAAATACAGTGAACCTGTCAGGGACAGATGACTGAACACATAGGTTATCATCAGGCCAAGACAAGAAAAAAAAATCAACAAACAGAATGCGGAACCCCGCCCACCAGGGACACCTACTGGAATATCCCAATTATCCCTCATTACTCAATTCTCAACTAGTAAAGCTTATCAACACTTCACTAATCTATTTTCAACTAACAGAGCCAAGTATCACTTCCCTACTCTAGCTAGTTTTCCACTAACAGTGCTAATCATCACACTTTAGTTTTAATAAGTCTACAGCCTATATTAATTAGAACTAATTATAATAGGTTCTACCTTAGGCAACACCGCAGTTAGATCAAATTACATCCACTCTTGCCATCACAGGCACGTGTAAAATTAAATTAAATCAATTCGCACACGGTAGACATTTTCCAATCAGAACCGCAGTGCCGAAGCACGTCCGCCTCAATCAACGGTTTTAGTTCAACTCCCCTCTCCAATCATGGTTTTTGGCAAAACCTAAAATTGGTCACGTGACGTGGTTGATGTCCTGCAGGTGTTATTTGGGCATATCATCCATTGTCAAGAATCTATCCTCCCTGGCTTAGTCACTGTCAGAGTTGTCATCACTTGTTTTGACATCCCCAACAAGCTAGCGAGTTACTGTATGATCCCAACAACAGTTGTCAATAGCAATCTGCCAATCTGCGTGATGTCCGGAAACTCTAATTGACAGACTGACTGTTTTCTTCCGAGCTGAGTACTTCCGCTCTCAATCCAACCTGTTTATGAACTGTCAAAGCGATGTATGATTCAGCTCACCCACTTCCCCTACACATCTGCAGCTGTTAACTTAGCCCGACCTGTGATGGCTGACATCCGATTGCAACCAGGATCCGACGGGTTCTATCTGTATTCGAATGTTGACAAACTGTCAAAGCGATGCAGGGACCCGTCTCACTCACCACCGAGTGTTCCCAATCCGTCGACCAGATGTAAACACGTGCAGTTACATTTTCTGGATTTGTTGAAACAACCTTTGGCCTCGAACAGGCCGCTAATTCAGACCGCCTTTTATTCTCATCACTGGTTAAATCACGTGGGTCTATTATGTGACAGAATGAATGAATGAATGAATGAATATTGGTATTAGTTGCATATTAATGTACAAGCAGCTTTCAACATTCATTGTCCATTTTACCCTGTAACATTTACTGGCCTTCATAAGTCTCTTTCTCCTTTTATCAGTGCCTATCAGTATACACACGCCAGTAAAGGACCCTTTTCAACGTCTGGGTCGTATCTGGTATATGGTGCTCTCCCCATATTGTTCCATAGAGCACTCGGCGGCAGTCGAGGTGTGACATGGTCATCATAACACCGGACGTTTTTACTCCCCAGGAAATTCGCGGTACTCATCGTAGGCTGGGTCGATCTGGGAACTCAAGTCAAATTGTCTTTAAATCTGTTCGATTGGGATTCGAACACATGACCTCCAGCTAGCCACTGTATTGCCGAGATTCCCCGTCAATACATCATCATCTTCCATTGCCTTGCCGGCTGGCGTTGGCTATATTGCCTCTCCACAAATTACGATCTCCGACGGCATGGATCAGTTCGTATGTTGACTCCCTTCCGTGCCATGACACAAGACTGTCAGGAATTTTATCTCGCTGTTTTCCTCTATCTCTCGTTTCACAAATCGCTCCGGTTGTCACAACATGTACCAGTTCTTGTCTTCTCATAATGTGGCCAAACAATGATGACTGCTTGTTTCTGATGGTGTGATCAGTTCTGTCATAGCTAAAGTTAAGGAGTTCGTTCTCTGTGCGTCGTCTTCGACGGGCAACCATGCATAAAGAGACCGAACTATAGGGGGAAAAAACCCAGGTGCAATGAAGTCGATCTTCTTCCCTGTTTTCAACCTTTTTGCAATTCGCAATCTCCAAATGTAATGATTATATATCAAGTAAAGATCAGACACCTGTTCAATTGACAATCTCCAAATGTAAATTTAATGTATATACTCTCAAATGAAGATCAAACACTCAAAACTAAATCGGAATCCATTGTTGCCTTGCAGGCTGACATGTTTAGAGATTTCGGTTTTAATTGAAACAAATTGCCCATCAGGTAGCGGGAATCAACAATGCTAAACGCGTGCTTGGGTCGTTCTTGTCTGCAGCAGAGTTTTGGGCTGATTCTAGACATAACAGCAGGAGGGCAGTAAAGATGTCCATCACGGGACGTATGTCTTCGGTGTTTGGGGAGAGGCGTTGTTGTGTCTGAGCTGTGTTTATTTCTTGTGTCATGTCAGGAGAGTTGGTGGGCGGTTGGGGGGGGGGGGGGGGGTTAGAGGGACTTATTCGACGGATGTGGTGTAGAGGAGATGATGTTGGTATGTGTTTGGTGCTGTCTTGTCTCAATGTACACGTGACATAGAGGAAATGATGCTGGCGAGTGTTTGGTGCTGTCTTGTCTCAATGTACACGTGACATAGAAGAGATGATGCTGGCTCGTGTTTGGTGCTGTCTTGTCTCAATGTACACGTGACATAGAGGAAATGATGCTGGCGCGTGTTTGGTGCTGTCTTGTCTCAATGTACACGTGATCTAGAGGAAATGATGCTGGCGCGTGTTTGGTGCTGTCTTGTCTCAATGTACACGTGATATAGAAGATATGATGCTGGCGCGTGTTTGGTGCTGTCTTGTCTCAATGTACACGTGACATAGAAGATATTATGCTGGCGCGTGTTTGGTGCTGTCTTGTCTCAATGTACACGTGACATAGAAGATATTATGCTGGCGCGTGTTTGGTGCTGTCTTGTCTCAATGTACACGTGACATAAAGATATGATGCTGGCGCGTGTTTTGTGCGTCGTTGTCTCAATGTACACGTGATATAGAGGAAATGATACTGGCGCGGTTGTTTGGTGCTGTCTTGTCTCAATGTACACGTGATATAGAGGAATGATGCATGGCGCGTGTTTGGTGCTGTCTTGTCTCAATGTACACGTGATATAGAAGATATGATGCTGGCGCGTGTTTGGTGCTTTCTTGTCTCAATGTACACGTGATATAGAGGAAATGATGCTGGCGCGTGTTTGGTGCTGTCTTGTCTCAATGTACACGTGATATAGAGGAAATTATGCTGGCGAGTGTTTGGTGCTGTCTTGTCTCAATGTACACGTGACATAGAAGAGATGATGCTGGCGCGTGTTTGGTGCTGTCTTGTCTCAATGTACACGTGATATAGAGGAAATGATGCTGGCGAGTGTTTGGTGCTGTCTTGTCTCAATGTACACGTGACATAGAAGAGATGATGCTGGCGAGTGTTTGGTGCTGTCTTGTCTCAATGTACACGTGACATAGAAGAGATGATGCTGGCGAGTGTTTGGTGCTGTCTTGTCTCAATGTACACGTGACATAGAAGAGATGATGCTGGCGAGTGTTTGGTGCTGTCTTGTCTCAATGTACACGTGATATAGAGGAAATGATGCTGGCGAGTGTTTGGTGCTGTCTTGTCTCAATGTACACGTGACATAGAAGAGATGATGCTGGCGAGTGTTTGGTGCTGTCTTGTCTCAATGTACACGTGACATAGAAGAGATGATGCTGGCGCGTGTTTGGTGCTGTCTTGTCTCAATGTACACGTGATATAGAGGAAATGATGCTGGCGAGTGTTTGGTGCTGTCTTGTCTCAATGTACACGTGACATAGAAGAGATGATGCTGGCGCGTGTTTGGTGCTGTCTTGTCTCAATGTACACGTGATATAGAGGAAATGATGCTGGCGAGTGTTTGGTGCTGTCTTGTCTCAATGTACACGTGATATAGAGGAAATGATGCTGGCGCGTGTTTGGTGCTGTCTTGTCTCAATGTACACGTGACATTAGAAGAGATGATGCTGGCGCGTGTTTGGTGCTGTCTTGTCTCAATGTACACGTGATATAGAGGAAATTATGCTGGCGAGTGTTTGGTGCTGTCTTGTCTCAATGTACACGTGACATAGAAGAGATGATGTTGGCGCGTGTTTGGTGCTGTCTTGTCTCAATGTACACGTGACATAGAAGAGATGATGCTGGCGCGTGTTTGGTGCTGTCTTGTCTCAATGTACACGTAACATAGAAGAGATGATGCTGGCGAGTGTTTGGTGCTGTCTTGTCTCAATGTACACGTGACATAGAAGAGATGATGCTGGCGCGTGTTTGGTGCTGTCTTGTCTCAATGTACACGTGATATAAAGGAGATGAGATTAGTATAGCGGCTCATGTTTGGTGCTGTCTTGTCTAACTGTACATTTCATGATGATGCAGTGTAGAGCCGAAGATTGTGTTATGTGTGTAATTCTTCATATTTCAGCATCAATAATACCAAAACCATTGCTATAAGTAATGGATATTCGTATTGGATATTTCATAATCCGTTGCAGTTACTCTTTGTCTGTATGTCTGTGTCGTGTGTGTAAAGAATGACTGTCGTAGTAGTTACTTGTTCTTCTTTACCACTTTAGTGTCGTCCCTGGAGTGAAGGGAATCAACACCCACATTATTTCTTTAATCCAATATCTCTATCCTGGAGATATCCAGCAGACTCCGACCACACACTCCTTCAATCTGAAGACACCTTCCTCTCACTCTTACTCACCCCTGGATCATGCCCCCTCTCATTCTTCCCCAACATAACATACTTGACAACTCTAGCCTCAACAAATAAAAACAAGAAATTTATTAAAGCAAAGAATATATGTAGGAGAAGTGTGTGTGTGTGTGTGTGTGTGTGTGTGTGTGTGTGTGTGTGTGTGTGTGTGTATAAGGTGTAGAATGTGTGACGTGTACTCTAAAGTGTATATAGACTCAGATCAGTGTTCAGGAGTATAGTCATTCTCATCCCTGTGCTGAAAACCCACCAGCACCATGTATCCCATACAAGTAGCCTCACCCAGGTGATGCTCCTCCGGTCACGTGAAGACTTCCTCCGTTGTCTCTTGAACCACTAGGATGCTTGGACACCCATGACAAATACTGTCCAATGAGAGTCTTCAATCTGATTCACACTATGAATTTCCTCGGTTATTTAACTCATTGTTAATCAGAAAATTCTAACCCTATTGTCACTGTTATTGGGGAAATCTCAATGGATCTAGTGTCACTGGTTGTAAAGATTCCCCATATTAACACCATAATCTAAATGTTCTCTGTATCAGTATAACTTTGGTGTGAATGTTCCTGGTATCAATAGTGTATCTCTACAATGATCTGACTGTTCAATGATACAACTATCACTTGCTAATCATAATCTCATCAGCATGTCCTGCTCAGCAGAAGCTAGGTTCCCGCAAACCAACTTGGGTATAAGCCCAATGTAGCGGACTCTCAGCAACTTCTGTCTTCAAATTCTGAGCCATCATCTTCTAAAATTGTGTTAGCTTCACTGTTGAAAATCAGAGCACACATACGTGGACCTGTAAATGGAACCTGTAGAATAGAGAATACTATGGTGAGGGCAACTCAGTCCTGGCCGGAATTAGGTAAGTGTAGGCCAATAATAGCACTCAGATCTATAACAGAGATCCGATCTCTGTCATACGGCCAAATAACTCAATCATATGATCTGAGACATGGCAACACCAGGAAAGAATAAAGGAACGGTTAGAAACCCAGCAGATGCCCTACTGGAAGATCCTACCATTTCACATACCTCTTCCCCCTCTCAACCATCTTTAATCTCTCTAATTATTATTCCACTACATTGTCCTCAACTCCCTGAGTAAAATGATATATCACACAAGCTAGTTGAAGCCACACAATAGAATACTAGTGCCGACGCTCCTATGATACTTTCTAGCACCGCACTTATAGAACATTCTATCACTAATCATAATACATTATATCACTGCACCTATAATACATTAGATCACCGCACAGCACTGTACTCTATTCCTAATCATACTCTTAAATTAGATATTATTAATAGCCTACCATATGCCTATTTCGGTTGCTACTCTAGAAACTATGCAATCAGACTGGATCTATGTCCGCGGATAACTATCACCACTTAGACATTATAGTCTCTCTCATGTAACACAACTCGGAATAATGCACCGATCCTAACACTTCAGAATGTTTTTTCCGACTCCCTCCACTTGTTTACCGCACTGGGTTTTATATGGGTGCTTGAGTGACGTCACCAAAAAGTCCAGACGCCAATCAGTCCAGAATCTGGCTTTGTCCTCCTGTTTCTAGACTAACCGGAGTCAATTCGCTGTCAAGTTCACTTTCATCTGATTCTTTGTCTCATACAACAAAGATCCTGGCTGTCTGTGAGCCAGAGACCTTTCCCCCATATCACAGAATCCTTCCGACCTCTGGCAGACATTCTGTCCATCACTTTCAACGCCTTGCAGACAGATGACGCCAGTGCACGTCTCTCGAACAACAACCTGCCAACAAAATGTCGACCGTGTGTAGACATCGCGACGCGACTCACTTTGATCTCATTCCCTACAACGTCAAAGGGTTGCTGTTTTTGCAGACTAAGGTCGGGTCTAGTCTGTCATTGATCGAACTAACAAGTTTATTCTGCGACAGTCTGTCTGTGCAAATACATATCCGTAAACAGACTGCGACACACATCACTAACTGCTTCAGACAGATTTCTAGATAAAACTCAAGAAAGTTATACCGGGGCACGACCAATGTAGTCTGACGATGTACCATCTGAGTATGGTATTGAAATCAGAAGTACATTCAAGTTGTTGATGTCAGGACAAGAAGACACATCTCTTGATAACATGCCCACGCAAGCCAAAGATTCTCATCCGATCAGCACACAGCTTCATTCCAAAAACAAAGTATAAGAAGCAGCGATGTATCACAGGGGAATCATTCAGGCTAATGATAGAAAGAACACAATTAAAAGAAACAGGGACAGAAATAACACATCCTCCCGCAATGAATGGGCTCTTGTGTGCATACGATCAGTGCCTGTTTTACAGTGTCGAGAGCAGACTGCGAAATCATATGAACCAAAATACAGCAGGTACAATATGAATATACATTCAACCAAAACTGAAGTAATGCAAGTTAGCGTTTTTCCTGGTACTGATAAATAACACACCTGTGAAACAAGTTACAGATATCAAATTATTGAATATCTTGGAAGTATCATCACAGAAGATAACAGAATAGACAGGGAAATCGAAATGAGATGCCAAAAAGCAAGTGTCCTTATCTATCAACTATTACCCTTACTGAAACATACAAATATATATATATATACATAAGATAGAACATCTGCAAGCATGGACGTCAGCGTGGCCGAATGATAGACCATCTCCAAGAATGGAAGTCAGTATAGCAGAATAATAGAACATCTCCTAGCATGGAAGTCAGCGTGGCTGAATGAATAAGAACGCTTGCTCTTAAACACCCGGTGTGCTGAGGTTGAGGAGCTTGTTCAACCCCTACACTTGTCACTTAGACTAAAATGGTGACTTCTCGTCCTTGACTTGGTAACATACATTACAAGAACCTCTGATGTGGGAGTGGTTTCGGCTGTTGGCGAGGAACATTGGTAATTGGAAAAGCTAATCCACACGAAAATAAACATCAGCCCAGTGACTAGAAGTAGTGGCATGTGAATGGACTACGCTTGAGTTCAAAGCGGGCCAGCGCAAATAAAAAATCTCCAAGGTTGCAAGGACAAGATGGAGACTTGTATTAGGAAATCAGAACATTGACAGGCCAATTCAGATCTCAATAGAGGTACAGTTACTTGCATGTGCAATACAGAACATGGCACTCACACCCAACATTTAGTTGCTGTTTGTTATTTTCTGGGCAATTTGATGTTCAGTAGTTTCCTATTGCTTTGTAAACAGCCAACGCTCATACCACTGAGAACAAAATCAACGCAAAGCGATCTGCTCCCAAACTGAGTGTGGCTAATTTGAAACCAGGTCTGTCGGATTGTGAAACTTTGTTCTCTACCCCTAAGTCCCAGACGCCGACAGTACCTGGCATAGATGATTGTGATGGCAAGACTGTCACTGCCAGCACATGTACACCAGAATGATCACAGGAACACTGTGGGGACATGCACACAGACACGACCAAGACATCAGATAATGTGCACGAAAAAACAACGTTAGTTGGTTGTCCTGTAGACCATGTCCTGTAGACCATGTCCTGTATACCATGTCCTGTAGACCATGTCCTGTAGACCTTGTCTTGTATACCATGTCCTGTATAGCATGTCATTATACCATGTCCTGTATACCATGTCCTGTATAGCATGTCATTATACCATGTCCTGTATAGCATGTCATTATACCATGTCCTGTATACCATGTCATGTATAGCATGTCATTATACCATGTCTTGTATACCATGTCCTGTATAGCATGTCATTATACCATGTCCTATAGACCATGTCCTGTATAGCATGTCATTATACCATGTCCTGTATACCATGTCCTGTATAGCATGTCATTATACCATGTCCTGTAGACCATGTCATGTATACCATATCCTGTATACCATGTCCTGCATACCATGTCCTGTAGACCATGTCATGTATGCCATGTCCTGCATACCATGTCCTGTATACCATGTCATAGTCAACCGTTGACTTTTTTTTGGATGGTTGTGATGTACTAAGCAAGTTAACGTTCAGTAGTTTACCATTGCCTTTTAACTACCGACACTCATACTATTGTTAGAAAATCAGCGCAAGGCGGTCTGCTTCCAAATCGCCCGCAGCTGTGTTTCGAACGCGGCGTGCTTGATTACAAATCGCGTTCGCACCACCTTGACCAAAGAGCCGATAGGAAAGAATTAGAACCTTTATTGGAGGAGGTGCCATGTCGTTAGAATGCAACATCAGCAACTACCAGCACTGGCCTTACATCAAAGATCATCTGCGACGAGACCACGAGGACGTCCAAGAAGAAAATTGATTGACGACATCAGAGACATTGTACAACCACACGGAATGACACTATCCAGTGCCGTCCACCGGGCGCTGGAACGCAAATTATTCCTCCCCACGACGCTTGACGGCAGAAGTGGAAGATGATGATGATGATGATGATGATGATGATGATGATGATGATGATGATGATGATGATGATGATGATGATGATTGGAGGAGGTACGATCAACAAAACAAAGTCTGAAGTAAGGGAAGTAACCAGACTGTGACGATATACCAACAGATCTGATCCAACAGGGGGAGGGGCTGGTGCTCCTATTTACCATGTAAAGATCTGAAATAGGGCTGTTTGGCCAGCGTGTCCGCCTGCACGTTCCCCACCACACCAGCATGTCCTGGGGAACAGATCCAATCGATGGTCCCTATCTTTGAATGTTTAATTGAAGCACGTTACTCTCCACGAAGCATACCTGTCTTCATCTTTCCCATCATGCTCTGTGAGTCCGTTACATGCATGACAAGCTGAGTGTTTGTTTGTCCTCCAGCCAGCAGATAGCCGTTGTGGCAGCCTCCACCTCCATTCTCCTTATAGACGTCGTGGTATCATATGCCAGGCTCTCCTACACTCAACGTCGTCTATTAAACTTCGCTGTGAACACTCAATGATCTCTCCAGATATGACATGACTTTCATGGCCACTTTTTGTTCAGTTATCCGTCATATGCACCGTGCAGAGTGATTATTGTGTAACTGCTAGCTTGTGAAGCATCTCTTCCAAAGTTTCCAAATTATGTATCAATCACGTGGTAGCTATAAACCAAACAGCCTGGATGCCAGTATATACGTCGCTTGCTGTGGAGCTCTCGAGGCAATAATGTACACATCTACCTGTGTCAAACATGCAAGAGTGCAAGGCCTTTTTGTCTGATGGGCCGTTAAATTGAACTGAAGCTGCGCGGGAAGTTGAGCAGATCGTGATTGTATTCCTGCCTTATTGTCTGTCCCCCGCACAGCGACGTGCAATAGAGACGACAAGCAAAGATAGCAGTTGGAAATCAAACTAAAAATACACTCAGAAAACATGTTGATAATGTGATCGTTTGAAGGGGGTTGTAGGCACAACTTCAACACATTGGCTGCATGCCCAAGTGATTGTGGCTGTGGTTGTGCAGTAAATAACCCGTTGTTTTGTTTTTTTTGTTTCGATTCCAGGTAAAGTTATTGTGTTTGCTACTTTCCCTCGTTACTCCCAGAGCACTTAATCCCACTTGCGCCAAATCAGCCGACACAAATTCATTCTCCTGTGTGAATTAATTTACAGGAGCAAATACCGAGACAAATGATATAATTATGCCGCCGTTATCATTCTGTCATGGAATATCACAGTAGACGTTAGGTAATGTTGTGGGTGTTGTGATGTTCATTGTCTTGTTTCGTTTCTCTGTGCTGAGAAGTAATGTGCACATGTTGTTTAGGGGAACGAGGATAGACTTCATTGCACCGAGTGTATCCCATTAGGAGTCTCCGTGGCGAAGTGGTCAAGCCGTTTGACTCGGGCTCCGAAGGTTGTGAGTTCTTCTTCTTCTTCTTCTTCGTTCATCCGGTTTTTTTTTCGGACGTGATTGCGTTGTGCCTGTTTACAGCAGAGCTGCGTTCTTGCGCCGTTAGGCCGACACATCCGACTTCTGCGGGCATTTGTTGACCGGGTTAACCTTCCCGGGGGGTTTCTTAGGACGTTAGACTCTCACTGTTGTGGTGTTATCTCCCATCCCAGCTGGCCCATATAGAACAGCCAAAGGCATCCTGGTCGGCCCTCAAGGGAAGGCAGGGGCAGACCATGGGCATTCCCCGCCATCCAAGGAGGCTTCCATAATTGCAGAGCCATCACACAGCGCTCTGGTACTGGGCTCACCCAAGGAATCGTCACGTCCTGCACATGGCTGCTTAGCCTCACTTCCGTATATTGGGCCTTCCGTTCACCATAGGCTGTTCTTCCAGAAGCCAGAAGAATGCAGTTTGCAGATGACATCCACACAGTGAGCTTTCGATTCGGACTTTCCACGTAATGGATTTGCTATCCAAGCAATATTCCATTTTGTGCCACTAGGACGCTTTTTCCACCTTTTATGAAGCCCACACAGTGAGCTTTCGATTCGGACTTTCCACGTAATGGATTTGCTATCCAAGCAATATTCCATTTCATGCCTCTGGGAGGCTTGTGTAACCGACATGCCTGTGGTATGAAGTGTGGCAGTCTAAATACTTCTTCATGTACATTTAAATGTCAACCTGAATACAGTTAAAGTAAGCTGCAGTCGACTTGAGCTTGTTGATATCTCCATAAAGCTTGTCCTCGAATGAAGCAGGTGTGGGCCAAAATATCTTTCTCTGTTCTGCATATATTGGGCACTCTTGCAGCAAATGTTTAGCTGTCATTTTACCAGTTCCACAATTACATTCATCTGTATCTCCTATCTTTAGTTTGTTGAACAAGTGGTATTTCAGCCTGTTATGTCCTGTGCGGAGTCTGAAGATTGCTACTTGTTCTCTTCGGTCGAGTTTGTAATATGCATCATCCTTCTGGTGGCCTGGATGCTCTGATTCCCATTTGGTTCTATAAGTGCTTTTTATCAACCTCTTTGCCTCATTATAGGTTATGTCTATGTCAGGCTGTGGTAGTCGTCCGCCCTCTTTTGCCAGTCTGTCAGCCTCTTCATTTCCAGGTATACTGCAATGTGATGGGATCCACTGTATTACAACTTTTTTGGATTTCTGGCATAGACCATGGAGTGCTGCTCTTAGGTCAGCTAGTTCTGTGCTGTTTTTGCTCTTCAGTATTGAGACAGCTGACTTTGCATCTGTAAAGATAGCTATTTGCGTGTCTTTATTTTCCTCCATCAAAAGCATTTCTGCTGCAGTTTTCAGAGCCTCTACCTCCGCTTTGAAGTTACTTGAAAACTTTCCAGTTGCCACTGAATGTGTTTTTTTCACTCCATTTTTTAAATTTAGGAGAATTCCTCCTCCTCCATTCTCTACTGAATTTTTGGCTGATCCATCTGTATATGCATGGGTCCAATTGCTGCTTGGGTAATGTTCTTTTATGTAGTTTAGGGTTATTTCTCTTCTTTCGGTTTCATGCTGAGTGTTCTTTTTCTCAATACCAGGAATGTTTTCTATCATCTCAGGCAGTTGCTGCTGTCTCCAAGCTGGGAACTTGTCTGCATTGTAAATGGGTTTGACTGTTGATATGTTAAGTATGGGATCTGCCCTAATCTTTCGTTTTGCAGTTTCTACAAAGTTGCTACGCTTCAGTCTTCCCTTTCCAAAACCACTAAACCTTTTATACATAGGGTGGTCTGTCAATCTTCTAAATTTTTCAGCTTGTTGCTGGGCTCTGCTATCTCTTCTATCCTGCATTGGTTGTAAACAAGTTATCTTTTCTAATTCATTAATAGGCGTTGTCTTCAGGCTTCCAGTTATGATTCGCATTCCTTGGTTTTGGACTCTACTTATTTTGTTAAAGTTTGACTTAGCTGCTGTTGCCCAAGCTGCAATGCCATATTCCAGTACTGGCCTCACCCGTCCAGTATATAACTTCTTGAGAACTTTCTCATCTGCTCCCCACGTTGTACCAGCAAGCTTTTTCATGATTGCCATTCTTTGCCTTGCTCTTGTTCGATTTTTCTCAACCTGTGTCTTCCATGTCAGGCGACGATCAAAGGTGACTCCTAGATAGTTTGGATTTTCTTCATGGCGCAATATTTTTCCATTCAATACCAGCTTAGGTTGCTGAGTTTTATTTGAGAGGGAGAACACTGTGCATGTTGTTTTCTCCTCACTTATCTTCACTAGCCATGATTTTGACCAGTCCTCTAGCGCTAATAAGGCTTGCTGTATTCTGCTGTTAGCTGTACTAATATATTCTTCAGATGTCCATATGGCTAGGTCATCTGCAAAGGATGATGTGTGTACTCTGGCTGGAAAATTTTCCGTGATGTCGTTTATATATGCTAGGAATAATGTTGGTGAAAGAACTCCTCCTTGGGGGACACCTTGCTCCAACAGCATCATTTTGCTGGTTTGTCCTTGTACTTTTGTCCTGGCAGTTCTGTTCTCAAGGTAGTGGCTGATCCATTTGTACATTTTCCCACAAACATGCATTTTTTGCAGTTTTACTTTCAGTCCTTCCTTCCATACTTTATCAAATGCTTTTTCTAAATCTATCCAGACCGCTAGTGTGTGCTTTTTCTCTTGGAAGGCATCCTCTATTTCCTGAGCTATATAGGTTATTTGATCTTCAGTGGATCTGTACTTTCTGAATCCTGCTTGGTGAGGTGTTAAGAGTTGGTTTTCTTCCAGATGCCATGTTAGCCTGCCATTGATAATGCGTTCCATTAATTTTCCTACACAGCTAAGAAGACTGATAGGTCGATAGCCATTTGGTTCTTCCAGGTCTTTTCCTTTCTTTGGGACTGGTATTAGTATAGCTTCCTTCCATGCCTGTGGGACTATTCCCCTCTTCCAGCTGTAATTTAGGACTGCTAGTAGTTTCTTTTTTGCCTTAGTGCCTAGTCCTATTAGCATTTCATTTGTGATTCCATCCTTTCCTGGTGATGTCTTCTTTTTTAGGGTATTCATTGCCTGTTCCATTTCTTCCATTGTTAGATTTGCCATCATATATTCTGCTGCTGTCTCTGTATATCTATGATGTATCTGTTTATCTTTGATTGCACTTCTTCTGTTCGGCTGTAATATCAATGTGGTTTGCACTGGCATAGTGTTCCATTAGTGCATTTGCAGCCTTTTTTCCTGTAAGCAAGGCATTTCCTTGTTTAATTGTTATTTGTTTGTTTCTAGGTCCTTCATTGTTCATGGCTTTCACTAGTTTCCATAGTTTGTTTCCATCCCTGTCAAAATTCAGGTTTTCTGTTTTTTTCCTCCAACAATCTCTTGTTGTTTGATTTACTGTTCTTTTATATTTTGCTGAGATGGCTTTGAGAGAGATGTTCGCTTCAGTTGTTTGTTCTCTCTCTGCGGTCTTCCTAGCATCTTCAACTTTGTCCTGCAAAATTTGTAGTTCTTCAGTCCAGTATGGTTTGTAATTTTTCCTCGCTCCTCTTGGAATAGACTCAGTGGCCGCCTGTATTATTGCTCTGTTTAGACTTTCCACCATTTGCTTCATGTTGCCATATCGTGTATTTATGTTTTCACAATATGTGTCTGTTAGTATGGCAAATCTGTCCCAATCTGCTCGTTTGTAATTCCAACGGGGCAAAGGCTTTTGCTCCTGTGGAACATACTCCATATTTATTACAAGCTTGATTTGTCTGTGGTCACTACCTGCTAATTGGTCAAGCACATGGCGATCGATTTTGTGGAGGATGTCTCCTGTGCAGAAAGCTAAGTCTGGAGTAGAAGTGGTAATCCATCTTCTGGAGTAAAGCTCGGTGTGTCATCCGCTTTGTTGAGTAGATGGAGATTTGAGTCTATTTCCCAGTCCTCCACTTCATCTCCTCTTTTGTCAGTATCTGGGTATCCCCATCTTTCTGAACGGCTATTAAAGTCTCCGACAACAATGCAATTTGTGTCAGTTATTTCCATGTTTGAGAGTGTAAGATCCTTATCTGCCGGGCTATACAGATTGTAAATTCTTATTTTCACGTCCTTTATCATTATATCAACACCTATAATTTCCGTTTGGTTGTCAGAGATCACAGATACTTCGCTGCAAGGTATTGTATTTCGTGTAAGTATTAGAACTCCTCCTTTGTGTCCTTCACGGTCGAAACGTGTGGCCTGATATCCCTTGACTGAAAATGTGCGATTGGCGTTGAGGTGTGTCTCTTGAATGCATGCCACATCTATTCTATCTTTATGAAGACGCTGTGTTAGGGAGGCTTTCTTGTTATAAACTCCTTCGGCATTCCATTGTAGTATGTTGAGTGTCCGGGGTGTTTGATCAATAACTCTTAACCTACTCCTCTGTGCCTTGACTCCACAGCACAGGGGAAGGTGACCACCAGTAGTCATGGGTGGACCCCCTCGAGGCAGGGGGCCCGGCACTATCACCGCCTGATGGGACTTCACGGGATTAGCACCATAACGATTTATTTTCATCTGTGGCATCATGAAATGATAAAGTTACGTTGCACTTCTTTGTCAAGCCTGTGGCTCAGTACATCCGATTTCGACAAGCATTTGTTCGGGATGCTTTCCCTAGCCTTTGACTGTCCCCAGTCTACCTACAAGGCAGCAGGTTTGTGCGTCACTTCGTCTGGTCCCTCTCCCTTGACCTGTCCGACATGGGTGACCCTACCAGTAGCTGTGCTACCGTCGGCATAGCTCTTGGGGTCATTGGAACGCTCAAGCCCCTCTACCTCGTCAAGGTGGACGCACGGCAGAGGGGGGTTGTGAGTTCGATTCCGGGCCGCGTCCTTCGGTTCGGAGTGAAATTTTTCGGAGACTCCTGTGGGTCGTCGCTAGAGCTAGGGAGTTCGTGCTTTGTGCAACGCTTTCCGCGCCAAATGGCTCGGTCTCTTTCTGAATAGCGGCATACCGAAAACGTCGCAAAGAGCATGAACTCCGTAGCTCCAGCGATTTCCCCCAGGGTCTGTGAAAAAGCTGCACTAATAAACCTAATTATTGGAATCGAAAAATGAACTCACGATCGTTGTAGCTCGAGACAGGAGGCATGGCCACTTCAACACGACATAAATATACAATGGTAATCCATACAATGGTAATCCTAAAGGGTAACAAGACAGGAGATGAAGACAGACGTTTCGACACGGCCAGCCTTCTTTGGTTGAGTCCATGAACAACTCGGGAGATATAGACATAATCCAGTGTCTTGCCGGCTGGCGTGGGCGCTCATGCCTTTCTACAATCTGCGATCTCCGACGTCATAGATCAGTTTGTGTGTTGACTCCCTTCTGTGCCATGACACAAGACAGTCAAGAATCTTCTCACGCTGTCTTCCTCTATCTTTCCACAAATCTTTCCGGTTGTCACAACATGTTGCTGTTTTGTCTTCTCATAGTGCGGCCAAACACTATTACTGCTTCTTTCTAATGTTTGTGATAAGTTGTCTTTGCAGCTCAATTTCCCTTAAGACGTTCTGATTGCTCATTGTGACTGTCCAATTAATTTTCAGAGTGCTTCTATAAAACCACATCTCCAAGGCTCCCAGGGATTTTTTTCGCCTGTTAACCAATTGTCCAGGATTCGCAGCCGTATGTTAACATTGGTTCTATGTTACATGCAAGAACTCTTTTTCTAAGTTTCAAAGACAATGACGTATCGCACAAAACATTCTTCATTTGACAGAAATCAAATCAAATCAAATCAAATCAACTTTATTAGGGTCACAAATTGGGCGCGCAGGCCCGTCTTACATTCGGCCCTTCCAATCACTCGTCTTTCGTTCATCAAGAGCATTATACATTTACATAGGAAGAAAAATAAACATTGTGAAATGAATGTTGTAAACATAAACAAGGCTAATTACCATGTTATGAGGCCCATCTCCCACCTACCCATACATCACCCCACCCACACAACACGCCCACCTACCCACACACACACGCGCACCAAGGGACACATACACACCCCACCTACCCACAAACACGCACACCAAGGGACACATACATACCCCACCAACCGACCCATCCCCCTCCCGAACATCCCCCACCCGCACACACTGCCCTCACCTGATCCCCCAACCAAAACACACTCGCCACCCACAAACATTCCCCCACCAACCCACACATCCCACGCCCATCCACATACACATCCTAACCCACACATCCTCTCCCCACCCACACCTCAAACCACCCATCCCCCAGCCACATCTTTATCGACAACATATTCCCCACCCATGCACACAATCCCCCACCAACCCACACATCGCACATCCACTCACACATCCCCAAACCATACACACACATCCCCACCAACTAACATGTAACCCCCCCCCCCCACACACACACACACACATCTCCCTAACCACCCATACATCCCCAATCCACTCACACACACCCCACCACCCACACATACAACTTCCACCCACCCACACATGCCATAACCTAATCCCCCACCACACAATCCCCCACCCGCACATCACATACACCCCCTACCACGCACTATTCCCAACCCACGCACCACACACACACATCCCTCACCAACACATCCCCACTTACACACCACACACATATCCCCCACCCAGATACCACACAATATTCCCACCCACACCCACACAGATACCCTTACCCATCCACCCCACATACCCCCACTCACACACCACAAAAATCCCCCACCCACACACACATACCTCACCCACACAATATCCCCAACCAACACACCACACACCTCTCCCCACCCACACACGCAGTCCCTACCCGTCCACCAACAGACACTCACTCACGCAAACATCCTCCACTACGCACCCCCACACACCCACCCCATTCAAACATCTCTCGATCACAATACCCCTACCCACACACACCCTCCACCCACTCACACATCCCACCCCAACACATACAACTCCCTCACCCACCTACACATCCCTAAGCCATCCCTAAGAATACAGTTTTTGCTTGTCTTATAGTTAGTTAGTTAGTCGACAGATCATCCTCGTTGCACATCGAACCATTCAGTCCATAAGTGCTCGGATCCCCTCCTCAGCAAATCCCGCAGCGTGTAGCGGCTAACGACGCCAGTTCTGTGTTGGTTTATCAATCTTCTTTGGCTTCCTGCGTAGTGTTCTTGTTTGGCCACCCCTCTTTTAATTTGCTGCTCCCGCAGTCTGGCCATTGTTGTAGATTCACAGTCATCACTTGGTTCTCGCAAAAGTCTCACTTCTCGTAGAGCATTCAGAATGTCAGCCTGGTCCATGGCGCGTCCGCCCTCCACAGTAGCCTCACCTGCGAGCTTGTCAGCCCGCTCATTTCCTTATACTCCCGCATGACCTGGCACGAAGATGATACTAATCTTTGCCAGCCGAGACCGCTTCAGAGGCAGCAACCATTCTCTTCGGATCGACCCCTCCTCTATCCTCTTGATCATGTTCATTGAGTCGCTAAGGAAACAGGCCCTAGTGAATGTCTGTGTCTCGAGCCATGTTATTGCTTTACTTACTGCCATGACTTCCATGGTCAGGCTACTTGTGGTTTCAGTGAAAGCACCAGAGTCCTCCTTCACAATTCTCCCTCTGGCCCGAGCTGTAAAGGCCCATGAGCTTCTCACATGTCGGACGACCGACCCATCTGTGTAGATGACCGCGTCACCGTCTAGCGAATTCTCGAAAATCAACGCTTGTACTTCAGCCTCAACAGCAGCCGGATTTTCTTGTCTGCATTTTCTATCTAGTTGGATGCAAACTGAAAAGGATGTGCAGAAGTCTGTTGGCACTTGCACCCACTCCTCGCCAGGTTCTAAGTCCTCAAGTTAACACACCTGTTGAAGAATGTCTTCGGCTTGACCCATCCACGACCTTCCTCTTTTTAACCTGCTGCCCTTCACCTTCCTAATTTCACTATGCAGTGGATGTTGTGTGTTTGCGTTAATTCTGAGGTAGGCGCGTGCCCTGCAACCTTGTATTCTCTCTTCAATGGTTGGAAAATCAAGAAGGTAGCGCATCGCCCTGCATGCTGTATCTCTTGTACATCCAAGAATAATGCGCATAGCTTCATTCTGTATCCTTTCCATCCTTTCTATCTGCTTATGGCTGAGAGTCAGGATTGCCATTGCATACTCCAAAACAGACATGACCAGTCCCTCGTACAGAAGATATAGATGGCGCTGCTCACAGTTTGCTGCCGCCATCACCCGCATCGCTGCCAAACCCCGCTTGGCCTTTGTTATCACCTGGTCTATGTGCACATTATAAGCAAGGCTTCGATCAAACCGTATCCCCAGGTAATTCATTGCCTGCGTTCTTTCCACCGTCTCTGAACACAGCATTACAGTTGGTGTTGGATTGTTGACAATATGATTATTCAACGAGAACCAAGTCACTGTTGCCTTTGTTGGGTTGACCATTGCCCCAGCTTCATCACACCAAGTACTTATGCGATTGAGTTCGGTTTGTAGTTCCACAGCAACCTCCTCTCTATCCTTACCCTGACGATACACTAAAACATCATCGGCATACGACAATGTCCTGCCAGGTCCAGTGATCTGCTCACTGGTGATTCTCACTGTGTAGGCGTTGAACAGTACCGGAGATAATGGTGATCCCTGTGGTAGGCCAGGATATATTGTTGTTGGTTCCGAAGTCCAACTGCCACATCTAAAAACTACTTTCCGTTGGTAGAGGGCTGCAGCAATCCAACTAAGGAGGAATGGACTTACGTTTAGTTCAAGAAGCTGAAACATTAAAAAATCCAGTGGTACTCTGTTGTATGCGTCCTCAAGATCAATCGCTGCAGCAACGGTTTCAGTGCCTGAGTGGAAACCTTCATAGACATCATGGGCAAAGACTGCTGCATTGGTCCAGGTTTCTCTTTTTGGACGGTACCCACCCAGGATAGGTGGGAAAACACCTTGCCTCTCTAGTTGGCTTGATATTTTCCTGGCAATTACCTTCTCCAGCAGCTTGCCTATTGTATTCTGCATGGTTATAATTCGATATCCCTGAATTTTTGTGTGGTCTTTGTCAGGCTTCGGCAAGGGAATCAGATAGCTGTGTAACCATTCCTCCTTGATGCTAGCACTCCCTATACTGTTGTTGTACATGTCTGCTAGTTTCTCTAGCTCATTGTCGGTACACCTATTTATGTCGTCGTATCTTATGCCATCAGGACCTGGAGCACTGTTTTTTGATCGTCGAAGCACAGCCTTGATTTCTTTCACTGTCACTGTGTCTTCATCCGAAGTGTTCTGGGCCTTGCATCTGTCTGAGGTGACCTCCTTGGCCAGATTTCGGCCTCCCATGTCTGTCTGGTTGCTCTGCTCAAGGTAGCGTTCAAAGAGGGCTTTGCCCTTGTCCTCGTCAGTCCTCTGCCAGGTGAGGTCAGCACCTTGGAAGTCAGAAATGCTCTTATTCTTGACTACACTACTCATGCTTTTATGTAGTCGCCAGAACAATTTCAGTGACTTGTCTGTGCTTACTCTTTGACACACCTCTGCCCATTTTTCGCTTTTAACCACCTTGACCAGTTTTTTGAAATAGCTTACTTTTGTGTGCATCTCTCTTTCTAAGTGCAAGCAGGGACTAGGATGACCAGCTCTGTTCTTCTTGGCATTTTGCCATCTCCTTACAGCACTACGCTTATCCACCCAAGCCTTCTCCACCTCGAAACTCCACCACGGTGGCTGCTCCCAGCTTTTTTTCCTGCCCTGAAACGTTCTGCGCTTGTCACGTCTTATTTTACTCACCACATCTTGCCCTGTACTGTCATACTGGAACGTCTTTACCTTTAGCTTGTGCTGCCTGGTTCTGCCTTTCTCCACCAATATGCTGCAAGGGTGGTGGTCGCTGCCATGGTGTCCTAGGACACCCATCTACACACTTGCTTACTTTACTTGCTTGTCTTATTCCGTTATTTATCTCAGTGATGCATCTTCTATCTGATGGTATCCATGTGCCTAGATATCTGAATTTCTGCACTTGTCCAAAATAGCGTCATTTACTGCAATAGCACATTTAGACACAATCTGTTTCGTTGATTTCACCATGACGTATATCTTTCTATTATTCAAACTAAGGCCCATTTGTTTCCCTTCTGCAACCACTGTATCTATCATTTCCTGTAAGCCTTCTGACTAATATTAAGACGGTGTCATCAGCATAACATAAGTTATTTATATTATGTCCACCCACCAGAATCCATGACAAATTTTCAGTAGACCTCATTATATGTTCACTGTACAATGAGAACAAATCAGGAGACAATACACAACCGCGTCTGACACTTATTTATACACATAAATGTTCCTACCAATATAGAAACCGTAATATAATATTTTAACATAAATGTTATTCAGGTATATGCCCCAACAGGAGAGGCCAGTGAAGATAGTGTAGAGGAATTTTATAATGACATAGAGTCTGCCTTAAAGAAATGTAAAAATTCAGAAATAAACATCATAATAGGGGACTTCAATGCAAAAGTAGGAAATCAAGGGGATAGATAGATACACAGTAGGAAACTATGGTTTAGAAGAGAGAAATGAAAGAGGATACAGACTAGACCTGGTTCAAGCAACATCCTAGAAGATTATGGACCTGGAGGAGTCCTGATAGCAGGATTAGAAACCAGATTGACTACATTCTCATTAGCAGAAGATTTAGAAACGCGCTAACAGTAGCAAAAACAGTTCCCAGTGCTGATTGTTATAGTGACCACAGATTACCCACAGGAACATTGAGGATAAAGTTGAAGAAAGTCAAGTATATAACAGGAAACACTAAATATGACTTGTGTACATTGAGTAATGACAAGGAAATACAAAGCAAATTCAACATAGAAGTACAGAACAGATTTGAAATATTGTCTGATCTAGAGATCCTATTCCAGGATGTGGATGATCAATGGGAAATGTTAAAGAATTCAATCAATGTGGCTGCAGAAACAACTATTCCAAAATTAAAGAAGGTGGGTCGTAAGAAATGGATGACTGAGGAAATTTTACACTTAATGGAAACAAGAAACTCAACAAAAATAATCCTGCCAAATATGAAGAAATTCACAGACAAGTCAGAGTATTATGTAGGAAGGCAAAAGAATCATGGCTTGAGGAAAAGTGCTTAGAAATTGAAAAACAACACAACAGTCAAAATACCAAATTAGTGCACAAAAGAATTCAGGAACTTACTAATAAAAGAACAAGTACATCAACAGGCTGTCTTAAAAACTAAAGATGGCAAAATCATAATAGAAAAAGACCAGATTCTACATGTATGGACAGATTATGTGAAAGACCTGTATAATGATAACAGAGAGGAACAGTATGCTATTAGATTTAATAATGAAGGACCAGCAATTTTAAAGGTGGAGGTTCAAAATGTTCTTAAGCATATGAAAGCTGGCAAGGCCCCCGGTGCAGATAACATCACAACAGAAATGATTAAAGCTTTAGAAGAATTTGGACTAGAGGAAGTCACTAGACTGCTGAACACATTATATGATGCTGGAGATATACCTTCTGAATTATGTAATTCTGTATTTATTGCAATCCCAAAGAAATCAGGAACCTTAGAATGTGATCAACATAGAACAATTAGTATAATGAGTCACATCACAAAGATTTTGTTACGAATTATCATGCAAAGAGTGAAGAAGAAAATACAACCTGAAATAGGGGAAGAACAATGTGGGTTTGTAGAAGGAAAGGGTACAGTAAATGCTGTGTATATGCTGCGAACAGTTATTGAACGTGCTTTAGAAGTAAACAAGGATATACATCTTTGCTTTATTGACTACACAAAGGCTTTTGATAGAGTTAGACATGTCAACATTGTGGATATGCTTGCAGATCTACAAATTGATGGGAAAGACATTAGACTTATAAAAAACATATATTGGAAACAACAAGCTGCCATAAGGATTGATAATGAAGTAGGACAATATCAACCTATTAAGAGAGGTGTTAGGCAGGGATGTGTAATGTCTCCAGATCTTTTTTCCCTATACAGTGAAAATATTTTCAGAAATGTAGAAGACCTAAATGGAATCAGCATTGGAGGACGAAACATAAATAACATTAGATATGCAGATGATACAGTATTGATTGCAGACAATGCACAGGATCTGCAACAATTAGTAGACGCTGTTGTTGTACACAGTGAGCAGCTGGGGTTGGAATTAAATTGTAGGAAGACACAGGTTATGGTCGTCACTAGGAAGAACGAAGCACCACAATGTAATATACAAGTAAATGGGAATATTCTTCAACAAGTGAATCGGTTCAATTATCTCGGAACAGTCATAACATCTGATGGCAGATGCCTTGAAGAGATTAGAACAAGAATCGCCATTGCGAAAGTAGCCTTTAGCAAGATGAAAAACATTCTGACCAATAAAATGATGTCAATTGAAACGAGAAAAAGAGTGTTGAGGGGATACATAGAGCCTGTTCTTTTGTATGGATGTGAAACTTGGACAATGTGCAGTCAAGCTGAAAAACATCTGATGGCTGCAGAAATGTTTTTTCTGAGGAAAATGCAAAGAATATCATGGACAGATAGAAAAACCAATGACCAAGTACTACAAGAGACAAATGAAAATCGTAGATTGATTAGAGAAATTAGACGTAGACAGTCAAAATTTTTTGGACATGTTATGAGAAGAAATGGACTGGAGAACTTAGTGACAACTGGCAAGATCGAAGGGAACAGACCAAGAGGAAGACCGAGAGGAAAATACCTGGATGGCTTGGCCACATGGCATGGACGAGACAGGAACACTGAGCTGATCCACGACTCTGGTGATCGAGTGAAATGGCGAATCATGACCGCCCACGCTTTCCGGCATGGCACATGATTGATTGAATATAATATTGAGAGATAATATAGGGACTACATGATGGAAGAGAAACAACCAGAATTTAGAAACGAGGAATGAAAATCAAAGATTTGAAAAATACAAGACGGGCAACTTGTATATCGCTAATACGCTAGAAAGGTAATATGCTAGATCATCAAGTGCCCTGTCGGCTAGCGTTGGCGTTCATGGCTCTCCACAGATCTCGGTCTTTGATGTTCTGGATAAACTCTGCTGCTGATATTCCTCCGTGCCACCGTCTCAATCCATTCAACATCAGTTCTCTTGGTTTGAATCTCTTCCCCTTGAATTTCCAGTTGTCACAATATTCTCCAATGTCTCTCTTCTCATCACATGACCAAATAAAGCTGTTTGTCTCTTTCTTATTGTATTTAATGTTCTAGTTTCATTAGCCTCTTTCGGGCAATCGCTTTTAGTTATGCAAGATGGGTAACTTGTGTTGCTCAGTACGCCAGAAGGGTAACATAAAAGATTGATAACTTGTGTTGCTGAATACGCCAAAAGGGTAACATGCAAGATGGTTAAAACAACACAATTCTCACCGTGATATCTGTTAACACAACAATACACACAACTCTAATAGGACGCCAACAACACAGCTCTAAAGAAAACTGGACGAAATACTCGAAAATAACACGAAAGTTGATGATATATGATTATATATATATGATTGATATACAGCATATGATGTTGTGGCAAGTTGCACAGAGTTCGTTGGACAGATTAACTGGACAAAATGTTAAAGACACTGGGGGAAATAGATAACTGTTTAACGGAAGCTATTAAATGGTATGTGAAAACATATCCATGCAATTATACATTTTAGTAAGCTAAGTTAAACATGCAGTTGTTACAATATGAATATAAATTCAACCAAATCTGAAGTAATGCAGGTTAACATATCTCCTGGTCCAATAAGTATACTGATCAATGGTACCCATGAAACAAGTTCAAGAATTTACATATCTAGGAAGAATGATCACGGAATATGGCAGAATAGACAGAGAAATCGAAATCAGATGTCAAAATGCATGTGCGTTTATATATCAACTATCACCCATACTGAAATATCCAATTATATCAACTATCACCCATACTGAAACATCCAATTATATACCTATGTCCGCAAAACGACAGATAATAAATAGCATATTCACACCAATCTTATGCTGTCAATGTCAGCCTTGAACATTATCCAAATCACGCTCCTGAATATCAACACCTGTGGGGTGAGATGCTTGATGAGAGCTGCCATCTTAACTATCCTAGATCGAGTAAGAAATGATGTTATCAGACAGACCTTGTGTCACATATATTGAAAGACAGACGATCAAATGGTTCGGCCATCTCGTTAGAATGCAACACCATAAACTACCAGTATTGGCCCTACATTGAGGACCATCTGATACAAGAGCCAGAAGACGCGCGAGAAGACAGTGCGAAAATGGTTCTATTCGCACTGCGAGCGCTAACAAGTCAAGTCGCACTATTCTGTCAAGAAGCCTGATTCGCGGGAAAATGCCACGTGGAAAGTCCAACAACAAGAAACACGCTGTTGCCTAGATGTGCAGCGTGGGAGCCGACAAGAAGAAGAAGAACGTCGAGAGCCCACCTGCTAGCTGCATCAAAGAGCCTGATACTACAGCCATTACTGAAGCTACTACGAGGGAGAAGATTGACAGCCCAACACAGTCAAGAACCAAGACAGCAGAGAAGAAGGAGGAGAAAGACACCAGAGTCGGAAACACCGACTCGAAAACAGTCCGATGGGTTGTCAAACGGATTCCTGTGGAGCTGACAAATGAAGAAATCCTGAAGCAGCTACGTGAAGAGAATCTTCACATCCGATTCTTGAAGGCGGAGCGGCTTCTCACCTACTCCAAGATACCTATAACCTTGGCAGTAGTGACGTCGGAGGGCAGCGAGATGCCGACCACAGCATCATTCAAAAAGAGAATGCAGCAACCAGAGAGATTCATACCAAGAATCACGCAATGTTCCAGATGTCAGAAGGCCAGCCACAGTAGAGCTACGTGTCGCAGTAAGACGGAAATATGCCGATACTGCGCCGATCACCACGCCTTCAAGGAGTGTCCGCTGGCCAAGCTGGACACGAACTTCCGAGCACCCAACAACAAAAGAAAGTGCGCCAACTGCCTGGGCAAACATGGAGCAAGATACCTGGTCTGTCCGTACCTGCAAAGACACAGAGACGTCTTAAAGATCGCCACCATCACAAAGACACCATTCAAGGAAGCAATGCGGAGGTGCGAGCCAGCAACATGCATCTCACAAGCCGAGAAAGAACAACTGCAAAGCCAGATTGAGGAGCTAATGAAGCAAGTCAAGCTACTGAAACCATCGGCACTAACCAGCGACAATGGGAAACTGCTTGCCAAAATAAAGGAGATATAGCGGAATATCAAACAAGAGGTGGAGAATATGAGGCAGATGACACAGATAAATGAAGAGATTCTGCGAGACATCAAAGCGTTAAGAGAAATGCTAACAATCGAAAGGGAGCCAACCCAAAACAAACCAGCACAAGCAACAGAAAAGCACACAGAGGAACCGCAAGATGACATCCAACAAGAGGACGAGCCAGAACCGCTAGACAAAGCCAGCAACCCAGCCACGACACTATCCCGCCAGACATCCAACAAGAGAACGAGCGGGAACCACTAGACAAAGCTAGCAACCCAGCCACGACACTATCCCGCCAGACATCCAACAAGAGGACGAGCCGGAACCGCTAGACAAAGCCAGCAACCCAGCCACGACACTAGCCCGCCAGACATCCGAAGTAAACCAAGACGAGCACTCTGAGGACGACACGGAGTGGCCCACTGAGCCTACCTTGGAGGATCTACGAGAGTCGGCAAGGAAGGAGAAACTCAGATACCAAGAATTCAAAAGGTGCTGGGTTGAAAGAGAAAAGAAGAAACTAAAAAGATTCAGGAGACCGGTAGATTACCCAACTGTAATCTTGGAACACGATACCGACTACTCGTACTACATAGAAGACGGAGAGAGAAAACCATGGCTGACCGTGGAGGAAAAAAAGCCAATGGCCGAAGCTAAAACTCGAAGATGAAAAGAAGTACAAGAAGGAAAATAGAAACGTCGAAAAGCTACTACAGAAAATACACAACAAAGGAGACTAAAAGACCTAATAAAAAGTCCTTATAAGGACTGCAGCCAGACGAGCCAGGAGCCTACACCAACAAAGAAAACCAGAAGAAAAGACGAGCACAAAGGATAGCCGCCGACCGATCCCCCAGCTGACGTCACAGACACAAACGATACATAACCAGTCCGAGATAGGACTCACAAGACAAGAAGTAGGGTGAATAGACCCACAAAAACCACGGACCTCAACAATAACCACAGCTGATGAAGCAGGTTAGACGAGGCAGAATTCGGAATTTTTGTTTTTGAAAATTGGAATTGGAATTGGAATTGGAGAAGACAATGAATTAACGACATCAAAGACCTTGTACAATCACACGGAATGAGACTATCTAGTGCCACTGTCGGGAGCTAGAATGTCAACTATTCCTCCCAACTACACTTGTCAGCAAGTATGGAAGTTGATGACGATGATGAATGTTTCTAATACTCTGTTCTAATTGTAAAGCACTGGCACTTTACACGAGCAACTCATTTACTGATGTTTACACTACCCGCGTGCAACGAGTGCCTGACTTCCACGCTGTTTATTTGTGTTCTCTCGCGGCAGTTATTACCGACAAAAACGTTGTTAACTGCACTTGTTGTTGGGGCATCTCTTGTTGAGCTGATCTCAGACAACACGTTGTTCTCGCGTAGTCAGTCAGGATTATTTAACATGAAAGTGTCGGCCATTTTGGCTTCAAGACTCTCAATAATTGGTAAATAAACAAACGTTTTGTCGGATTAGCAGACGAGCGTTGTTTGTGTTGGGATTTATATTGATGGGCTCAAGTGGTGAGCAGGTTTGTGTTAAACATGCACAAGATGGCGGGTGGGGAGGGAGGGAAGTTTGGAAATACGGAGAAAGATAGGTAGAGGTAGACAGACAGACAGAGTCAGAGATATACAGACATACATGAAGATGGATAGAGTAAAAGAGAGACGTACAATTAGGCAGATAGACATAGAGACAGACAGACATACACATAGTGTCAGAGAAGACAGACAGGCAGAGGCAGTCAGAGACCCAGACAGAAAAAGTCATTGAGAGAGAGAGAGAGAGAGAGAGAGAGAGAGAGAGAGAGAGAGAGAGAGAGAGAGAGAGAGAGAGAGAGAGAGACTGAGACTGACAGACAGACAGATGAAGATGTTGATGATTAAAAGGGTGGAGACTGAGCATTAGAACAATATAAAACAAGGGCAAGCGAAGTAGAGACAAGCAAACAACAATTGACACTCCTTCAGACCCAGTAGACATAGACTCCTTAAAAGTTGCTTAAAAGTCGACAGGGTCGACTTCATTGCACCAGGTTTTATACCATATGGCTCGGTCTCTTTCCGCAGAGTGGAAAGCTTCGCACAAAGCACGAACTCCGTAGCTCTAGCGACGACCCACAGGAGTCACCGAAAAATTTAACTCGTGAACCGATGGACGCGGCCCGGCATCGAACCTACAACCTTCTGAGCTCGAGTTAAACGACTTGACCACTTCCCCACGAAGACTCCCAAGATTGGGAGCGACTCCGGCAGCTCAGCTCAGCGACTCCCGATAGACTCCTGTTTCTATAGAGCAGCGGACATACTGCGGTTGTTGTCACTAGTATTTGTATAGAGCAGCCGACATACTGCGGTTGTTGTCACTAGTATTTGTATAGAGCAGCCGACATACTGCGGTTGTTGTCACTAGTATTTGTATAGAGCAGCCGACATACTGCGGTTGTTGTCACTAGTATTTGTATAGAGCAGCCAACATACTGCGGTTGTTGTCACTGGTATTTGTATAGAGCAGCCGACATACTGCGGTTGTTGTCCCCAGTATCTGTATAGAGCAGCCGACATACTACAGTTGGTGTCACCAGTATTTGTATAGAGCAGCCGACATACTGCGGTTGTTGTCACTAGTATTTGTATAGAGCAGCCGACATACTGCGTTTGTTGTCACTAGTATTTGTATAGAGCAGCCGACATACTGCGGTTGGTATCACCAGTATTTGTATAGAGTATAGAGCAGCCGACATACTGCGGTTGTTGTCCCCAGTATCTGTATAGAGCAGCCGACATACTACAGTTGTTGTCACTAGTATTTGTATAGAGCAGCCGACATACTGCGGTTGTTGTCACTAGTATTTGTATAGAGCAGCCGACATACTGCGGTTGTTGTCACTAGTATTTGTATAGAGCAGCCGACATACTGCGGTTGTTGTCACTAGTATTTGTATAGAGCAGCCGACATACTGCGGTTGTTGTCACTAGTATCTGTATAGAGCAGCCGACATACTGCGGTTGTTGTCACTAGTATTTGTATAGAGCAGCCGACATACTGCGGTTGGTGTCACCAGTATTTGTATAGAGTATAGAGTATAGAGCAGCCGACATACTGCGGTTGTTGTCACTAGTATTTGTATAGAGCAGCCGACATACTGCGGTTGGTGTCACCAGTATTTGTATAGAGTATAGAGTATAGAGCAGCCGACATACTGCGGTTGTTGTCCCCAGTATCTGTATAGAGCAGCCGACATACTGCGGTTGGTGTCACCAGTATTTCTATAGAGTATAGAGTATAGAGCAGCCGACATACTGCGGTTGTTGTCCCCAGTATCTGTATAGAGCAGCCGACATACTGCGGTTGGTGTCACCAGTATTTGTATAGAGTATAGAGTATAGAGCAGCCGACATACTGCGGTTGTTGTCCCCAGTATCTGTATAGAGCAGCCGACATACTGCGGTTGGTGTCACCAGTATGTGTATAGAGTATAGAGCAGCCGACATACTGCGGTTGTTGTCCCCAGTATCTGTATAGAGCAGCCGACATACTGCGGTTGGTGTCACCAGTATTTGTATAGAGTATAGAGTATAGAGCAGCCGACATACTGCGGTTGTTGTCCCCAGTATATGTATAGAGCAGCCGACATACTGCGGTTGGTGTCACCAGTATCTGTATAGAGCAGCCAACATACTGCGGTTGGTGTCACCAGTATTTGTATAGAGTATAGAGTATAGAGCAGCCGACATACTGCGGTTGTTGTCACTAGTATTTGTATAGAGCAGCCGACATACTGCGGTTGTTGTCCCCAGTATCTGTATAGAGCAGCCGACATACTGCGGTTGGTGTCACCAGTATTTGTATAGAGTATAGAGTATAGAGCAGCCGACATACTGCGGTTGTTGTCCCCAGTATATGTATAGAGCAGCCGACATACTGCGGTTGGTGTCACCAGTATCTGTATAGAGCAGCCAACATACTGCGGTTGGTGTCACCAGTATTTGTATAGAGCAGCCAACATACTGCGGTTGGTGTCACCAGTATTTGTATAGAGCAGCCGACATACTGCGGTTGTTGTCCCCAGTATCTGTATAGAGCAGCCGACATACTACAGTTGGTGTCACCAGTATTTGTATAGAGCAGCCGACATACTGCGGTTGTTGTCCCCAGTATCTGTATAGAGCAGCCGACATACTACAGTTGTTGTCACTAGTATTTGTATAGAGTAGCCGACATACTGCGGTTGTTGTCATTAGTATTTGTATAGAGCAGCCGACATACTGCGGATGTTGTCAATAGTATTTGTATAGAGCAGCCGACATACTGCGGTTGTTGTCACTAGTATTTGTATAGAGCAGCCGACATACTGCGGTTGTTGTCACTAGTATTTGTATAGAGCAGCCGACATACTGCGGTTGGTGTCACCAGTATTTGTATAGAGTAAAGAGTATAGAGCAGCCGACATACTGCGGTTGTTGTCACTAGTATTTTTATAGAGCAGCCGACATACTGCGGTTGGTGTCACCAGTATTTGTATAGAGTATAGAGTATAGAGCAGCCAACATACTGCGGTTGTTGTCCCCAGTATCTGTATAGAGCAGCCGACATACTGCGGTTGTTGTCCCCAGTGTCTGTATAGAGTAGCCGACATACTGCGGTTGTTGTCCCCAGTATTTGTATAGAGCAGCCGACATACTGCGGTTGATGTCCCCAGTATTTGTATAGAGCAGACAGCCGACATACTGCGGTTGATGTCCCCAGTATTTGTATAGAGCAGAAAGCCGACTTACTGCGGTTGATGTCCCCAGTATTTGTATAGAGCAGACAGCCGACATACTGCGGTTGATGTCCCCAGTATTTGTATAGAGCAGACAGCCGACATACTGCGGTTGATGTCACCAGTATTTGTATAGAGCAGCCGACACACTGCGGTTGATGTCCCCAGTATTTGTATAGAGCAGACAGCCGACATACTGCGGTTGATGTCCCCAGTATTTGTATAGAGCAGACAGCCGACATACTGCGGTTGATGTCACCAGTATTTGTATAGAGCAGACAGCCGACATACTGCGGTTGATGTCCCCAGTATTTGTATAGAGCAGACAGCCGACATACTGCGGTTGATGTCCCCAGTATTTGTATAGAGCAGACAGCCGACATACTGCGGTTGATGTCCCCAGTATTTGTATAGAGCAGACAGCCGACATACTGCGGTTGATGTCCCCAGTATTTGTATAGAGCAGACAGCCGACATACTGCGGTTGATGTCACCAGTATTTGTATAGAGCAGCCGACATACTGCGGTTGGTGTCACCTGTATTAAGTCGGCCGTCTTCACTTCCCCAGTCACTGACGGGTACTCATCCAAAATTGGATACGTCTGGGAGCCCAGGTCAGTTTCAAATATCCCCAGGGTGCGATCCGAACTCATGATTATTGAGCTGAAAGACAAGCGTCTTGTCACTGAGCTATCGCTGCTTTCTATGAAGTAGGTAAGGGTTACTTCCAATGAGGGTCAGTGTAGGAGAAACAAGGAGCGGATGAACAAGTTGAAATTGTGTGGAGAGAACGATAAAGATGTGGACAGGTGTTAAATGAGGCGAAAGAAAATATAGACGAAGGAAGGCGGGTAGGCAGGCAGGCATACAGGCAGGCAGGCAGGCAGGCAGGCAGGCAGGAAGGAAGGAAGGAAGGAAGGAAGGAAGGTGTTGAGATCTTGATAAATCTATGGTGTGACAATTTACGAGAGGTGAAGAGAAATTAGATGAAGATAAAATTGGAAACGGGAAAATCGACATAAATCTAAAATAGAGAGATAGAGACAACCTTAACGATATGACCTTGAAAATATAGCATTATAAGAAGTTTGATATATGGAGAGAAAGATGATCAGAACGATGAAGACAAAACGAGAGTTCGTGAAATAATAGCTCGAAACATGGATGGAACGAGAGACGGAGAAATGCCGGGTTAGATGACGACACAGCTAATAAAAAAGGGATACAGTTTTATGGGTACAGAGTTGTGGGAAAAGACGCAGTGAGAAAATTACAGAAATCCATTGAGGAAATTTCTTTTTTATTTCTTTTTATTTTTTTATTTTTTTTATTTTTTTGCGCACACTTGCTTTTGAACTCAAGTGTCCCCGGGAAGGTTAACCCGGTCAACAAATGCCCGCAGAAGTCGGATGTGTCGGCCTAACGGCGCAAGAACGCAGCTCTGCTGTAAACAGGCCCAACGCAATCACGTCCGCAAAAAATACTCCGGATGAACGCAGAAGAAGAAGAAGAAGAAGAAGAAGAAGAAGAAGAAGAAGAAGAAGAAGAAGAAGAAGAAGAAGAAGAAGAAGAAGAAGAAGAAGAAGAAGAAGAAGAAGAAGAAGAAGAAGAAGAAGAAGAAGAAGAAGAAGAACTCAAGTGTAGTCCATACACACTACTTCTAGTAGCACTAGACTGAATGTTGCTTGTGGAATAGCATTCCCTATTACCAATGTCCCTCACCATGAAGAGTACTCCGACTTCAAAGGTACTTGTACTTTACGTCCCCAAGTCAAGTGTAGCAGAATGTATTAGTGTAGGCGTGCAAGGCTACAGCACGCTTGAGCATCAATATAGAACAGCTAGAAGGATGCTCAAGTCGTGACGTGGCTTGTTGTTGGGGTAGTCAGTAAACACCAAGGACAGGAGAAGAGAAGTTAACATCATGATCAAATTGTACTGTGAATTTGTATCGACCATCATATGTAATTAAAGACCTGTTTTGAAATAACCTAACTGATCTCGTTGCTCCACTGAATACACGCATTGTTATACAAGGACGAGAAGTCAACATTTTAGTCCAACTGATCGATGTAGGAGTTGAACCCCCTACCTCGTCATCAGCGCAATGGAAGTTTAAGAACGAGTGTTCTTATCCATTCGGCCTTGCTGCCCTCTATTGGGGGAAACAAAATAATCAAGAGATCAAAGAGACGGAGAGAAAGAAACAGAGGCAGAAGAAAAATGGAGAGAAGAGAAATAAACACACAAACGAGACGTATAGAAGGTGTAAGAATATGAATGCGTGTGCAGATAATGACAAGTGGGGGGAAAGCTACTGAATTAAAATAATAGATGAGAAACAACGCTAAGAAGAAAGAAAGAGATATCCAGTAATCGTTTTAAAAGTGTTTATATTTCCAGATGAAGGGTCGAGAAACATGTCACGTGATCTGGCGTACAGACAAACAGATAGGCGGTAATAAATCTGTGGTCCCTAGGGAAGAATGGCGCCAGAACGATGATCGCAGACACAAGGTAGACAGCATCGGGCTGTATGAGGGGAGGCTGATACTGTTAGTCTGTCGGAGTGGACGGGGGGTTGGGGGGGTGGTGTTGCTCCGTGTGTGTCGTAATGTTTTCAGTAGGCAGAAGATCAGCAATGAATATGTTTAGTGTATTCAAGTTTTGTTTGTAGACAGACATGCAGCCAGACAGACATGCAGCCAGACAGACATGCAGCCAGACAGACAGACATGCAGCCAGACAGACATGCAGCCAGACAGACAGACATGCAGGCAGACAGACATGCAGCCAGACAGACAGACATGCAACCAGGCAGACATGCAACCAGGCAGACATGCACCAGACAGACAGACATGCAGCCAGACAGACAGACATGCAGCCAGACAGATATGCAGACAGACAGACAGACATGCAGCCAGACAGACAGACATGCAGCCAGACAGACAGACATGCAGCCAGACAGACATGCAGACAGACAGACAGACATGCAGCCAGACAGACAGACATGCAGCCAGACAGACAGACATGCAGCCAGACAGACATGCAGACAGACAGACATGCAACCATGCAGAAATGCAACCAGGCAGACATGCAGCCAGACAGACAGACATGCAGCCAGACAGACATGCAGCCTGACAGACATGCAACCAGGCAGACATGCAGCCAGACAGACAGATATGCAACCAGGTAGACATACAGCCAGACAGACATGCAGCAAGACAGACATACAGCCAGACAGACATGCAGCCAGACAGACACGCAAACAGGTAGACATACAGCCAGACTGACATGCAACCAGGTAGACATACAGCCAGACAGACAGACAAGCAACCAGGTAGACATACAGACAGACATGCAGCCAGACAGACATACAGCCAGACAGACATGCAGCCAGACAGACATGCAGCCAGACAGTCTTGCAACCAGGTAGACATACAGACAGACATGCAACCAGGTAGACATACAGCCAGACAGACATGCAACCAGGTAGACATACAGCCAGACAGACATGCAACCAGACAGACATGCAACCAGGTAGACATACAGCCAGACAGACATGCAACCAGACAGACATGCAACCAGGTAGACATACAGCCAGACAGACATACAGCCATACAGACATGCAGCCAGACAGACATGCAACCAGGTAGACATACAGCCAGACAGACATGCAACCAGGCAGACATACAGCCAGACAGACATGCAACCAGGTAGACATCCAGCCAGACAGACAGACATGCAGCCAGGTAGACATACAGCCAGACAGACGTGCAACCAGGTAGACATACAGCCAGACAGACAGACATGCAACCAGGTAGACATACAGCCAGACAGTCATGCAGCCAGACAGACAATCAGCCAGACAGACAACCACCCAGACAGACATGCAGCCAGACAAACATGCAACCAGGTAGACATACAGCCAGACAGACAGACATGCAACCAGGTAGACATACAGACAGGCAGACAGACATGCAACCAGGTAGACATACAGCCAGACAGACATGCAACGAGGTAGACATACAGCCAGACAGACATGCAACCAGGTAGACATACAGCCAGACAGACATGCAACCAGGTAGACATACAGCCAGACAGACATGCAGCCAGACAGACATATAGCTAGAAAGACTACATCCAGACAGACAAACATGCATTTAGACAGACATGCAGTCAGTCAGACATGCATCTAGACAGACATACAGGCAGACAGACATATAGCTAGACAGACTACAGCCAGACAGACATGCAGACAGACATACAGCCAGACAGACATGCAGCCAGACGGACATGCAGCCAGACAGAGATACAGCCAGATAGACATACAGCCAGACATACAGACAGACTTACAGCCAGACAGACATGCAGCCAGACATATATACAGCCAGACAGACATGCAGTCAGACAGACATACAGCCAGACAGACAGACATGCAGCCAGATGGGCAGACATACAGCCAGACAGACAGACATGCAGTCAGATAGACATACAGCCAGACAGACAGACAAGGAGCCAGACAGATTTTCAGCCAGACAGACATGCAGCCAGACAGTCAGACATGCAGTCAGACATGCAGCCAGACAGACATGCAGCAAGACAGACTGGCATGCGGGTGGACGGACAGGCGGATCGATGGATAGACTGTTAGATGGATGCGGGTAGCTAGTACTGGTGACTAGGCAGCTGTAGTGTGTGGCTAAGGTAGCTAGGTATACTTGTTTAGCAGGCGTGCTAGCGTGGTTGATATCGAACTACTATGATAATGTTCGACGTCAGGGCTCGTCAAACCAGCCCAGACATGTTGTGCTGATGTCATTATTGGTGACTACCGATTGCTGCATCACAAGGCAACAACTAGCCAGAAAGGAAAACAAATACACATTTTAATTATTTTAATACTTAGATTCTCGGAGAACTAGAAAATAGGACATGAGTATATGAAATAATCTCTAGACGTACAGGAGATGAGACGACACGGTCGGAGCATGGCCAGCAGAGATAGAACAATGCGCATACGTCTTAGTGGGAGATGATCTGGTTGGAACAATCTTGGGGTGGTTTGTTGAATGAGTACTTTGTGAGCTGACACTTGTGGTGGTTTGCATGTGTCTTCCACAGACGTTTTGCTGAGTAGACAAAATTTTATTTTAATAGAAAGATTTATAGGCTTGGACAAATGTAGGCGATGAAGATGAACCCATCTCTTACATTTAGTGGCGGAGAGGATAGGTAGGTAGTTAGGTAGGTAGATAAGGCAGGCAGGTAGGCAAGAAGGTAGGTAGTTAGTTAGGTAGGTAGGTAGTTAGGTAGGTAGGTATGTTGGTTGGTTGGTAGGCATGCAGGTAGGTAGGTAAATAGGTAGGCAGGCAGGTAGGTAGATAGGCAGGCAGGTTGGTAGGTAGGTAGGCAGGTAGGTTGCTAGGTAAACGGGCAGGTAGGCAAGTAGATGGGAGTTACTAGGTGAATGCTTGGGTAGATAAACAAATGAAAGTGTAGGAAGGTAACTGAGCGTGCGGTTGCATAGAATGCTTAACAATATTAGCACTGGAAAGCCTCTACTCGTTTCTAGATTGCCTTGCACACAACCAGGTAATTCACATCGGAATGTTCTACCCAATCAGCTCCCCACTACCTCACACGTGTAGCATTCAAAGATGTAACATTCAAAGGTGTAACATGCAAAGGTGTAACATTCAAAGGCTTAAATGCTGCACTGTTTGATACACTTTGCCAACATACAGTCGGTGACCTTGAACCTATCCGTGGCTGGCAGATGTCATTTCTTTGGCAGAAGTAAAATACGCCACGGCTGTTCCTTCTTGTTTGTTGAGCAGAAATCTGCACACATGTACAGAACATCCTTTCAAGATATGAGGCGTGTGTGGTATATGGTGTTTCTTCTTATAACTCATGCCGTGTGACGTTGGTTATATGTTAGTCCACAGCCTTCTGTTTCTGGTGCAGCCAATCATTCCTGATACCAATATTCCCTCATGCCGTGATGTCAAACTGTCTAGCATTGTCTCTCTTCCCCTGCCTCTCTTTATCCTCGAACTTGCCCGTTGCTACCTCATACTCCCGGTTTCTTTTCTCATGACATGCCCAAAGAAAATGGAGTGCCTTCTACTGATCCGAGTAACCAATTCTCTTTGCGACTTAACGTTTTTTTTTTTTCTAAACATCTTCATTGCTTTTTCTATCCGTCCAATGTGTTCTCATTATTCTCCTAAAACAAGCACATCTTCCATGTAATTTAATTATAATAACATACAGTGCTAGCCAACATGTTTAGAATATCGGCCTTTACTTCCCATTCACTTTCCTGATATCCATTTCATGCTGAGTCTACATGGTAACCTAAGTAAATAAAGTCGAGGATCTAATTCATTGCACCGGGTTTTATCCCAAATGGCTCGGTCTCTTTCCACAAGGCGGTCCTTTCGAAAGCGTCGCACAAAGCAAACCTCTGTAGCTCCATCGACGACCCCCAGCAGTCTCCGAGAAAATTCTACTGGTGAACTGAACGACGTAGGTCGGAATCGAATCGACAACCTTCGGAGCCCGAGGCAAACGGCGTGCCTACTTGGCCACGGATTGCCTAGCCCATGTGTCACTACTCCTAAAAACTACGTCTGGGAGTTGAACAGAAATACTTCTGGATAATTTCTGCCTTTTCGGAGTTTCTTGTCCTAGGCTGTGTTAGACCGATGAATGTATAATAAGAAGCCGGATTCCTACCATGGTGTAACACAGAGGGCGAATCGGCTTAGTAGTACAAAGCCCGCCTCTAATGCAAACAAGCAGATTACCACAGAGTGTACTTTTAATGAATTTGCAGTGTTTGATAATATTGCCGGTCCATGTTTTGTATTATGTTATGCCATTATGTTGCGTGAGCTTTACAGAGCGTGAATGCAAAACTTGGACCGGCAATATTTTCAAACACTCTATATTAACAATGTAGACGGTATGAGATTTTTACAGAATTAGAAAAGCCCCCCCCCCCCCCCCCTTTTACAAACCGTGATCCTTGGGTAGCTTATGGCACATCTAGTCACCTTGTATAAAGCTAACAATTATGAGGGTTAGCCACCATAGCGCAGGGTTGACCCAGGACCCACAAAGAATATCTCTAATTTTCATTCTATACGGCAGGATTGACCCAGGGACCAGTATGAACCCACACAGAATATCTTTCATTTTGTTCAGTCTATGGAGGATAGCGCTAGTTCTGAATCTATGAAGCGCGGGATTGACACACAAAGAATATCTCTTTCCATTCGTAGCGGGGTTTACTCTGGGGTAAGCATGAACCGCTCCTTTAATGGCGACTGAACTCAGCCACTGAGCTTTTGGTTTGCCAACTATCATGTGTCCGTATAAAATTTTAAAAAGTCGCTTAAAAGTCGACAGGGTCGACTTCATTGCACCGGGAGTTTATCCCATATGGCTCTGTCTCTTTCCGCAGCGCGGAAAGCGTCGCACAAAGCACGAACTCCGTAGCTCTAGCGACGACCCACAGGAGTCTCCGAAAAATTTCACTCGTGAACCGAAGGACACGGCCGGGAAACGAACCCACAACCTTCGGAGCCCGAGTCAAACGGCTTGCCACTTCACCACAGAGACTCCCATAATATAAAATATTAAAAATATAATAATATAAGTATAAATATAAGTATATAATATAAGTATAAAATTAAATAATTATATCTAGCAATTGGCGAAGGATGGAAGCTCCGACAGGCGGACATTTAGAGCATTGATTTGCTTTTACGGTAGCTTCTGCCACTTGTCCTTGTTCCAGGTGTACTGGTGTTAAATTTCATCTGGAGTAAACTAGGCAGGCTGAGAGAGGGATCATGCAGCATGGGCAACACATGGTCTCTAACTTCAGCCCAGGCCTTGTTCTATGGAGAGGTATAACCTCCAATTTACAAACTATCGTATGTTAAGACAGCAAGGTGCCAGTCAATTAAAGTCAAATCTCGGTTTTCGTTACCTTCGGTTTTCGTCGATTTCGGATTTCGTCAGCGTGCCCACGGGATTTCGCTGCTAATTTTGCGGAAATAAACGGACCCATGCGTTCTTCTGTTCAGTTTGGCATTGTTTCTCATTGTGTGAGCATCACTTGCTAATAAGTTAATCATTTCCTGTTAGCTCCATCATGGGACCAAAGAATGTTTTTAGAGCCAGCAGCCCTTCGAAGAAGGCCAGGAAAACGATCGAGTTGAAGAAGGAAATCATTGCAAAACTACGAGAGCGGCATTGAGATTGCTGAAATCGGCCGCATGTACGGGAAGTCGCCATCCACGATAAGTTCCATTGTGATGAAAAATGAAAGCAATAAAGAAGGCTAATGTAGCGAAAGGCGTGAATGTCCTAACGAAACAGAGATCGCAAACAATTGAAGATGTCGAACAGTTATTATTAATTTGAATAAATCAAAAACAGTTAGATGGCGATTCTGTTTCGGAGACAATCGTATGTGAAAAGGCCAGACTGTTGTATGCCGATCTCATTAAGAAAATGCCTGGGACGAGTGCTAGTGTACTTAAAGGTCAGCAGAGGATGGTCTGAAAAATTCAAAAGGCGCACTGGCATACACAGTGTTATTAGGCAAGGCGAAGGTGCTAGTTCGGACATAGTCGGGGGGGGGGGGGGGGGGGGGGGAAGAGAAAAATATTATTAAACACAATATTTATTCTCTATAAAATGTGTTTATTTTTTTATTTATTTTTTTTTTTGTGGGGGGGGGGGGGGGGGTGTTATTTTGGAGTATCTAGGGCGAATTAATTGGATTTACATTGATTCATATGGAAATAATTGTCTCGGTTTTCGTCGGTTTCGGATTTTCCCGATTGTTTTGGACAGATTATCGACGAAAACCGAGGTTTTGCTCTATATCTGGACTGGCAATCCACACAATGCCACTGTTGACAATACCGACTTGAGCGCCAGAATGAGTAACAGGCATCGGGGTCTTGCTCAGGAACAGCGTGTTTCAACCAACGCCTGATGACGTAAGAGCATAAAGTGGCACACGTGGCACGCGTCAGGCCGCCGCTGGGTGTGACAACAACAACTGAACCGCCAAGCTCTGGTGCGCCTGTGGTAACAAAATACATTATTAACAAACTGCCGCTGGCGATTTCCATCTCGAAAGTCGTCACTCACACAAGGACAGGATTTATTTGTGATTGGAAGTGTGGTTTCCTGGGGCAGTTGGGTTAGTGAGTGGCCTTGTGTGACGGGATACGTAGACAACGGATGAAAGTGAATGTTAGCTGTGCTTGTATTTTCTTCACTTATGATTACAGGTAAGGAAGTTTCTTTTTGTATGTATACATATCCATATACACATTATTTTTCGAGGTGTATCTGTGTGTGTGTGTGTGTGTGTGTGTGTGTGTGTGTGTGTGTGTGTGTGTGTGCGTGCGTACGCCCGTGCGTGCGTTCGTGTGTGTCTGCTTTCAAACAGAACGGATGTGACCCCAGCAGGATATAGTAGTAAAACATAGATACAACAAAGTTATCTGAAAGGTATGCATGATTTTGGCGCGCCTTTCTTGTCTCCAGCTGTCCCGCTGGCGGAGTTGATAGCTAACTGCGCTGGTAATTCAATGATCACGGTGGAGCGCGGGTATCACGCCTGGGCTCGTCGTTTGCGAAAGTGAGGAAAAGACTAGCCGCCTATTCTTACTTGCATGCAGGACTACAAAATGTGATGATCACTAGACGTATAGCGGGAAACTACTATCGGACCTTTTTTTTTTTAAAAAATTTTTGGCCTCCATTTTGTATGATTGTTTTCAAAAGTGTGATTTTTGTAACCCGTCTGTGTTGTAATGGAAGCATCATTCAGTTAGCCTGTCTGTGGCCTAGTGTTGAAGTCGTTTCATTACGTGACTGGCTGGGCGCGCCTGGTTGTAGAACAGGTTCTATTCTGAATAACCCAATGAGACAGTCCTTCCAAGAAACAAAAATCAAAAAGCTAACAACACTCTTACATTGATTAGAGAAATTAGAAGTGGACAGTCAAGATTTTGTATACATGTTATGAGGAGAAGTAGACTTGAAACAACAACTTAGAGACGGCTGGGAAATATTATGAGAACAAAGCTAGGAAGACTACAAAATACTTGGATGGTTGACACATCCCATAGTCGAGGTAACAAAACAATCCTGATCGGAAACTGGTGATCTTTTGGGATGCTGAAAATTTGCCGCTTACACTTACTGACGTAGCACATGATGATGATCATCATTGATAGACCAGCATGCCTCAGGTTAAGATCATTTCCGCTGTATTGTCCAGTACATTGGTTCTCAGCCTTTATTTGGCCCATGCACCCCTTCACCATATGTTCAGAATGTCATCCGCCCCCTTCCGTATGTCCTCCTTATAAATCCCCCACCTCCACCCCTACATAGTATACGTAAACATGGAAGCTAAATTTAATACCATACTAGAACAAGTTTAAACGTCTACATAAAATGTGATTTTCAGGTCTACTTACGCTATAAAATGAATTTCAGAAGGGCGAGAAGTACAGAACTGTAAAGTATGGAGGGGAAAAAATATCAAGTAATCAGTTCTTGTATTACCGCGATTTTGAAATAATTGTAATCCCCCACTCCCCTGTAAATCCTAAAATCCCCCCCCCCCCTGGGGGGAATTCCCCACCGGTTGAGAACAACTGGTCCAGTAACATCAATAGTTCAGCCGCGGTGGCGTTGGGACTAGCTTGCACGCCTGCCGTCTCTGTGGTCACATGTTTGAATCCCCATCGACGATGGAATTTTAATTGGCATGAGCTCCCAGGTCTACCCACCATAAAATGGGTACCAGCAAATGGTATGGGAAGTAAATGTTTCCGGTGTGATACTGACCAGGTCAGCCATGGATTGATGATTGCTCTATAAATATCTGGTTCTGTCACCATATACACAATACACTTGAAGGTGTGCATATACTTTACTTTACTGACTACATACTTAATAAGGAGGTCAGTATGGCCGAATGGATAAAATCACTCACTCTTAAACTTCCGGAATGCTGATAGCGAGGTAGCGGATTCAACCGCTGCCTACACAGGTCAATTGGAATAAATGTTGACTTCTCGTCCTTGACTTAGGGGACGCAAATTACAAGTACCTACTCCAACAATGTACTTGTTGCAGTCTGTGAATGTGATGATCTTCTGTTTCCCTGGCCGTCAAGTGCAGCCCAAGTCTGGTCCGTCTCGCCATGTTAACATGTCTCTGGGCAGACGTGACCATAAATCATACCTTCACGCCGCCTACACAACTTGTTTTGACCCTTACAGAAGGGAATGCCTTATGGCTGGAGAAAAAGGGGGTGGGGTGGGGCGATACCTCCAGGTTTACAATATAAAGGTGGCAGTATGTATGGGCTGGGACTTCTACCACATGTTTACTTTCTGTTATCCTATAATATTGTTTTAATGGTTAGTGTAGCGACATTGTAAACAACAATCATTTGCATACAGTTATGCCCTTAGACTCCGTCTTTACAAATGTAAAGACGGAGAAACACTGAACAAGTCACGGGGAACGCCGCAGTCCTAGAGGGTTAACACATATTGTGTGTTTAATAGGAACTGTTTCTTAGAGAAAGCTGATCCACGCGCAAAATTTATTTCAATGCTACTAGATAGTATATGGGATAGTATAAAGCTCAAAGCGAGTGAGCACAAACAAACAAAAAACTCAGTCAGGTCCAGATAAGAGAAATAATGGCTGCAGCTGGATATAACGATACAAAATACAAATAGTTAAGTATATATGTGATTCCTGCGAAAACGTGCACAGGCACAGTGTACATATTTTGCAACCAACTGTCAACGGCTAGGGACCAGATGAAGCGATACACCAGCAGCAACAGCAGCAGCAGCAACAGCAGCAGCAGCAGCAACAGCAGCAGCAGCAGCAAGGAGGAAGAAGAATTTGAGGACGTGACCTGCAACCAATCTTCCATTATTACATTCCCCAGTCCATATCGCAATGCCATATTCGTGTCCATATTTCCATTAACCCCGTCTACGCCAGTTCTACAAACGGAAGCACAAATAGATTTCATTAGACATCCAGATCCCGCTAGTTCCTTTGATGTGTCTTCATCTCGGCATTCTGTGTCTGTTTACCTGTTCCAGAACATTGTACAGCATCTTGTACGTTCTTCATTTCTCATTTATTGTCTTATTATCGTAATGTTTATAGCTATAAATACCAACAACAACAGCGGTTGTTATTGACATCTTGTGGTAGGTGTGCTGTTTTCACATGTGTTGCGTTTCTATGACTGTCTTTTTTCTTCTTTTTTTTTATAACAGCGAGAACATCAAGTTTTGGTGTTTTGGATTCGTACGTGTCTGACTCGATCGTGTTGTTGCTTGACCAGACACTACACACAGCACTTCATGAATAAGTTCACATGTAGTGTTTGGCGATCGCAGAAGACAGAAGGAGAGATTAGTGGATATACCAGACGACATAACAATTGACAGCTATAGTTACGACCAACTAACTAGCTAACTAACTAACTACTAACTAACTAACTAACTAGCTAACTAACCAACCAATCAACCATCTAAGTAACCAACCAACCAACCAAACAACTAACTAACCTAACCAACCAAATGACCAGTTTATAAATAAATTCACATGTAGTGTTTGGCGCTGACAGAAGTAGAAGAAAGAAGACGGAGACTAGAGGACACACTAGACAACAAAACAATGGAAAGCTATAGTTGCTCCAATGATTCAAGCCTTCAAATGACGTCACCTCCAAGTGACAACGGCGCCTGGCTGCAGGAACAGGTGAACTTCGACAAATGACCAACACGACACCAGTTATTTATTCATAGTCCTTGGTGACCTCAGCGGCTTCCCCAATTGATATTTCTCTGTTTCGCTTACGAGGTTCGTGTGGCCATGTGGATAAAACGCATAGTTCTCATTCGGGAGACTGGGTTTAGAACCTTCGGCATTTCTGGCCAAGGTGATAGAGGAGACAAACAGAAAATCCTAACCTGTACAGTTCACTGGCGACTGCACTAGCCAGGCGCTCTTAATTCTCCTGCTCAATACCTCCCTCCCCTGCCCCCCCCCCCTTTTTTCCCATTTTCTTCCTGTTCTTCACCGAGAGGTACTAAAGAGCAAGTATAAGTTTTCGTTTTGTTTCCTTAGTACACATTGCAGCTTGACATACGTTTTCTTGTTGATTAAAATGTTATCTTTCCGAACCATTTATGTTATATTAGGGGCGTTCATTTTGAAACCCGTTCCAATGGCTTTATTACAAAAGCATGAAAGAAACATTAACAGGTGTGGTAGAATTAAACAAAGCATTCATTTTGAATGAATTATGCTCCATGCGTTGGTCAGAAGAAGTCGCCGTAGGCATTCAGGCAAGCATCCATTTGCTTAGGTAGGCGGCAAATGCCTTCCGCAAAAAATGATTGTGGGTGCCCACTGAACCAAGTGTTTACCGCGTTCATTACATCTGTATCTGTGTGAAATCGTTGCCCCTTGAGAGCTTGTTTTAGAGGTCCGAACAAATGAAAATCACATGGTGACAAATCAGGACTATAGGCTGGATGTTGCAGAATTTCCCACTTCTTCCTTGCTAATGCTTCCTGCACAATCTTTGCGACATGCAGACGAGCATTATCACGCAACACAATCACTCCGCGAGAAAGCATGACGCGTCATTTATTCTTGATGGCTTTTTGCAGCTTGTCTAATGTTTGCAAGTGGTGGGTAGAGTTGATGTTGACACCAGGTTCTTTAAAGTCGCCAACAATAGTCCTTCATGGTCAAAAGATGTGCTCAGCATAACCTTACCAGCGGAAACCTGTAGCTTGAATTTTTTGGCTTTTAGTGATCCAGCATGCTTTCACTGCATGCTCTCTCTTTTGCTGCTCGACTCAAAGTGGTGACACCACGATTCATCGCCTGCCACTATGCGGAAGAGAAATGTATCACCCTCCACTCTGCAAGTGGTTCAAATACCATCCCATGCGTTCCTCAGTTTCGTGGTCGGTCAAAATCCGTGGTACCCACTGTGAACACACCTTCCGATATTGCAGTTTCTTACGAACGACCTTTTGAATTGTCCCAATTGACACATCAAATTCTTTCGCTAGCGAACGTATGCTTCGACAACGGTTCATCTGTACTGCTGCATCCATTTCGGCGACGGTTTTTTTTTTCCTGTTGCAACAATATGCGTTTGACCCGGCCGTCGAAGATCTGTCGAGAACTTTCCGAAAACATTCGTGCCTAGTCTGTCACTGTTGTCTTCGACACACATTTGTTACCGTACGCTGCCTGCATTCTTCGATAATTGTCCACTGGTCGACATCCTTCAAGTGAAGGAAACTGAATCACCGCTCTTTCAGCTTCTTTGGAAGGATTTTGGATCAACCCGGCCATTTTCTTAACGGTCAGAAACAGAACCTATGCATAATGGGACGATAAGCACTTGCTCTTTTATTCATTGGTCAGTACTTATCACATAACTATGACTTGATCATGTTCAACGTACGCAACGTAACGGTGCGGCACGAACGGATTTCAGATGAACGCCCGTTATATATTCTTAAATATTTAATTTCATTGTTTTCCCGTGGGTGCATTAGCGAAGACACTGTTCCTCTTGTCATTATCGTGTGCCATGCCGACAATTGCGAGCCATCATTGTTCGCTATCTCACACCACCACCAGAGCCTTGGATCAGATCTGTCTTCTTGTCCTGAAGCCTTTTCTTCTTTTGGCCAAGCCATCCAGCCATGTTTCTCTATTGTCTTCCCGTTGCTCTTTTCCCAATGAGTTGCCCGTCATCAATAACCTTTCACATTTATTTCTCTTAACATAACACGAAATCCAAACCATCTCCACTTACTTTCTCTAATCAGTTACAATTCACGCCTTTCATCTATTTCTTGATGAATTACCTCATTTGTTATGTTTTTTTGTTTGTTTCATCTTTGATTTTATTTACAGTTTTCATAACTATATTTCCGCTGCAATTAAAAACGTTCAATTCTTCACAACTTATTGTCTATGCTTCCTATACGCACAATAATATAGACTCTATATAACACTTTTACCCCTTCTTGTAACATATGCCGCATGTTTTTATCCTTAAATTTATATATATATTCTAATAGGCTATTTTTAACTTCTTGGCAGCGCTTGCAACTATTAACGTTTCAGACACAGGTAATTTGGCCTCCGTAGTGCTCCAGCAGATAAAGAGTTAATTTTTCAATCTCATACATTTTCTCTACAATTTGCTCTGTGTAAAGGATGTTCCAAATTGACAACGGTTATAAATTCTCCTTCTCATTCTATTAAGTATTCTCTGCTAAATTTACCACGCTTGTAAATTCTTTCGCATTTTTACAAATTTTAACTTTCTATATTCAGCTTATATCAAATGTCGCATTGACCTGAGGCAAGAACCGACATGACAGCAGTCGGGATATTCCCATACTTGCTTAGTCCACGTCTTCAACAGCCAGTGAAGAGTCCCAACACTAGCGATACCTTTAGCAGTTTGATTATGTGTCCGTCTCGGAGTCCTAAGTGTTGGTCAGATCGTCTGGTCACTCGCTGCAGCACTATTCTCTCCACGTCATGATGGTCTGTCTGTTCTTTAGCATTATACACGCGATCCCAAATCTACCGACCACGTCTGCCCTATAATGCACCAGTATCCAACCAAGCAGTGCAGATCCAACCAATCTGTCCGCCTGATCGTTTCCCCATCACACCAGCGTGTCCTGAGGGTGGAAGAGGGAGGAGGGGGTTCCAACAAATGCTCTCTATTTGTGGCTGTTGAATTTAGCCTGCCATTCTGCCCGAGGCATGCATGTCTTCACCTGTCTCATCTTATACTTTGTGAGTTTTACAATTACAACATGCGTGCGCTGTTTGTCCTCCAGCCAGCTGACACTGACGATGTGACTTCCACTACCTCCATTCTGGCTCATCATCATCATCACGTGCCGATAAAGGTACACGCACATGTTTCGCCATCGCACACGATCACCAGTCTTGGATCAGCTCTTTTCTTGTCTCAACCATACCGCATGGCCAAGCTATCCAGGTATTTACTTCTCTGCCTTCCACTTATTCTCTTCCCCTCGATCTTGCCAGTTGTCACCAAGTTCTCCATTTATTTCTTCTCATGGGGTGTCCAAAATATTGTGACTGCCTACGCCTAATTTCTCTAATCAGGTTCTCAGACTTGATGTGGTTATTCTAAATATTTAATAATGTAATGTTCTTAATAATCTATTATATCAGTTTTACACATGTTAAAATCGTGCGTTGAATGTAATTTTACAGGGCGTTGCAGTCAATCAAAGCATTTTTACTGTTATTTTCTGGGCAATTTTGCGTTCAGCAGATTACCATTTCTTTCTGAAAGACTGACACTCATCCCATTGTTAAAAATCAACGCAAGGCGACCTGCTTCTAAATCGCGTGTATTTAATTTCGAATCGAATATGCCGGATAGTGAAATGCGTGCGCTTCCCTTTAGCCACAGACGCCGTTTCTTTTTTTTTTTACGTAAGAGATTCTTTAAATACATCCCCCCACCCCCGAAACACACAATTCCAGCCAAACCTGAACTGCTAAGCCAGTGTCGTTAAGTTCTGATGTGTTTTCCTACATCTTTATGTACCGGTGTTCTGCACAAACAGGTTTAAGTTAAAACTCTCCCGACACAACCCATGCTGCCTGGTTCAGTCTCGCGGACTACCCCCGTGCGTGCATTAACGTTAGGTAATTTCAAGCCTGTGCACGTGTGTCACTAGTACCTCATCCCGGATGCCAGGTGCACTTTTGGTTCACGAGCAGTCTGATGACTCTAAGTGATTCAGCAGGGATGGTGGAGGAGCCAGTAGAAGGCCCCGTGCAAGGGTGTCGTAAACGATGAGTACGTTTACGAGATAAAGATCCACCTTTTCAATACAAAAGCCCTCGCTAGGGTCTCGACTGTTTGTGGAGCACGTATGGAACTTATGACTCATGTTACTCGCTTTGCTAATCTCGACACTGGTAGTTTTCTGACCCCATTGAGGTAGTGGGGTGGGGGTGATATAAGGTAAAGAGGATCACACGTGGTAGGGAAGACAATGATCAGCTAGAATGCGTGGTTGGGAGGACAATAATCTCCTAGAATACATGGTGGGGAAGATAATGATTTCCTAGATTTCATAGAGGGGAAGATAATGATTTCCTAGATTCCATAGAGGGGAAGATAATGATTTCCTAGATTTCATAGAGGGGGAGATAATGATTTCCTAGATTTCATAGAGGGGGAGATAATGATTTCCTAGATTTCATAGAGGGGGAGATAATGATTTCCTAGATTTCATAGAGGGGAAGATAATGATTTCCTAGATTCCATAGAGGGGAAGATAATGATTTCATAGAGGGGTTTTAATGATTTCCTAGATTTCATAGAGGGGAAGATAATGATTTCCTAAATTTCATGGTGGGGAAGATAATGATTTCCTAGATTTCATAGAGGGGAAGATAATGATTTCCTAGATTTCATGGTGGGGAAGAAAATGATTTCCTAGATTTCATAGAGGGGAAGATAATGATTTCCTAGATTTCATAGAGGGGGAGATAATGATTTCCTAGATTTCATAGAGGGGGAGATAATGATTTCCTAGATTTCATAGAGGGGGAGATAATGATTTCCTAGATTTCATGGTGGGGTAGATAATGATTTCCTAGATTTCAAATAGAGGAAGATAATGATTTCCTAGATTTCATGATGGGGAAGATAATGATTTCCTTGATTTCATGGTGGGGAAGATAATGATTTACTAGATTTCATAGAGGGGAAGATAATAATTTCCTAGATTTCATGGTGGGGAACATAATTATTTCCTAGATTTCATGGTGGGGAAAATAATGATTTCCTAGATTTCATAGTGGGGAAGATAATGATCACGTAGAATACCTTGTGGGGAAGATAATGATTTCCTAGATTTCAAGGTGGGGAAGATAATGATCTCCTAGAATACATGGTGGGCAAGATAATGATTTCCTAGATTTCATAGGTGGGGAAGATAATGATTACCTAGAATACATGGTGGGGAAGATAATGATTTCCTAGATTTCATAGTGGGGAAGATAATGATTACCTAAAATACATGGTGGGGAAGATAATGATTTCCTAGATGTCATAGTGGGGAAGATAATGATTTCCTAGATTTCATAGTGGGGAAGATAATGATTTCCTAGATTTCATAGTGGGGAAGATAATGATTTCCTAGAATACATGGTGGGGAAGATAATGATTTCCTAGAATACATGGTGGGGAAGATAATTATTTCCTAGATTTCATAGTGGAGAAGATAATGATTTCCTAGATTTCATAGTGGGGAAGATAATGATTTCCTAGATTTCATAGTGGGGAAGATAATGATTTCCTAGATTTCATGGTGGGGAAGGTAATGATTTCCTAGATTTCATAGTGGGGAAGATAATGATTTCCTAGAATACATGGTGGGGAAGATAATGATTTCCTAGAATACATGGTGGGAAAGATAATGATTTCCTAGATTTCATAGTGGGGAAGATAATGATTTCCTAGATTTCATAGTGGGATAAGATAATGATTTCCTAGATATCATGGTGGGGAAGATAATGATTTCCTAGAATACATGGTGGGGAAGATAATGATTTCCTAGAATACATGGTGGGGAAGATAATGATTTCCTAGATTTCATAGTGGGGAAGATAATGATTTCCTAGATATCATGGTGGGGAAGATAAT
>JACEFZ010002426.1:67500-122343 GCA_014155875.1 Cepaea nemoralis
GCAGCCAGCCGAGGCATGCGCATTCCAGTTTATTTTTGACAGTGATGCTTCTTCTCAAGAGAATACCTAGGAAGATAGAACTGTTTTTGCAAATGTACCTGTCGAAGTGGCTGCAACCTTCTGAGTAGATCTAAGGAAATGGAGAATTGTGAAAATCTACCGAAACCAACTTGCTCTGTGGGAGGTGGAGGGGGGGGGGGGGGGGGGGGAATTCGTAATCCCGCATGCCGCAAACACAGCTGAGGATGATGCCTTCCATCCTTGTTCTTTCCAAGTCTCTGTAACGTTTAAAATGGCCAACGCACTTTAGTTTCTGCGATATGATATTGCTTGCGAGCCGGTTTTTTTTTTTTTTTTTTCGATGTTTATATATTGTAGAATTGCGGTATTTGTGTTCTTCTTGGTAAATGATTTATGTCAGGTCTTAGTCAGATATGACTGAGCTACCATATAATAGTAGACAGTACTACCTGCTTTCTGTTAGCGCCGAATGTTGGGCTGCGCTTACCCAAACCCAACACCCCACATTGTGCCAGCGACTTCGGGTGGAAAGGCGCAATTGGAAGTTTACAAGCATTGGAAGGGTACGAGCCTTGGAAGGGTACAAGCCTTGGAAGGATACAAGCCTTGGAAGGGTACGAGCCTTGGAAGGGTACAAGCCTTGGAAGGGTACGAGCCTTGGAAGGGTACAAGCCTTGGAAGGTTACAAGCCTTGGAAGGGTACAAGCCTTGGGAGGGTACGAGCCTTGGAAGGGTACGAGCCTTGGAAAGGTACAAGCCTTGGAAGGTTACAAGCCTTGGAAGGGCACAAGCCTTGGAAGGGTACAAGCCTTGGAAGGGTACAAGCCATGGAAGGGTACAAGCCATGGAAGGATAAAAGCCATGGAAGGGTACAAGCCATGGAAGGGAACAAGCCATGGAAGGGTACAAGCCATGGAAGGATACAAGCCACGGAAGGGTACAAGCCATGGAAGGTACAAGCCATGGAAGGGTAGGAGCCTTGGAAGGGTACAAGCCATGGAAGGGTACAAGCCATGGAAGGTTACAAGCCATGGAAGGATACAAGCCATGGAAGGATACAAGCCATGGAAGGGTACAAGCTATGGAAGGGTACAAGCCATGGAAGTGTACAAGCCTTGGAAGGGTACAAGCCATGGAAGGATACAAGCCATGGAAGGGTACAAGCCATGGAAGGGTACAAGCCATGGAAAGGTACAAGCCTTGGAAGGGTACAAGCCATGGAAGGATACAAGCCATGGAAGGGTACAAGCCATGGAAAGGTAAAAGCCATGGAAGAGTACAAGCCTTGGAAGGGTACGAGCCTTGGAAGTGTACGAGCAACAAAATGCAAGCTAGAGATCAAATGTCATGGCAAGGCAGACCAGACCGTAAGTGTTTTGGTCGACAACTGGTCTAGGATGGAAACTCCGACAGGTGGACAGTTAGAGCATTGCTTTGCTGATCCAGCAGCTTGTTCAGATTGTCTTATTCCAGATGCATTGATGTTACCTTTCCTCTGGAGTAAACTAGGTAGGCCGAGAGGGCGATCATGCTGTATGGGCAACACATGGTCTCCAAATGCAACCCAGGCTGTGTGCAATGGAGAGTTGTAACTCCATTTTACAAACTGTCGTCTGTCAAGACGGCGAGGTGCTATTCACTCGGTACAGGTATTCTAAGTATGTGTCTGCAGCATTTGAGCTCAATGTCCTCAGCATTTTTCCTTATTTATTGCGAAACTGTCCATGACTCACATCCATATGTCACACGGATAGATGCAGTGCCGCTACCTAGAATATTGTTACAAACATGGAGTAAAGCAGTTTAATTACGCGGTTTTAAGGAAATTATTCCCATTGTCCAGGTGGGTAACTTATTGTTTTGTCTGATAGCTGGATATCTTATTGTTTTGTCTGATATTCTCATTGTCCAGCTGGGTAACTTATTGTTCAGTCTGACAGCTGAGTATCTTATTGTGACGTCTGACAGCTGGGTAACTTATTGTTTTGTCTGATATTCCCATTGTCCAGCTGGGTAACTTATTGTTTTGTCTGAAAGCTGGATATCTTATTGTTTTGTCTGATATTCTCATTGTCCAGCTGGGTAACGTATTGTTTTGTCTGACAGCTGGATATCTTATTTTTTTGTCTGATATTCTCATTGTCCAGCTGGGTAACTTATTGTTCAGTCTGACAGCTGGGTAACTTATTGTTCAGTCTGACAGCTGGGTAACTTATTGTTTTGTCTGATAGCTGGATATCTTACTGTTTTGTCTGATATTCTCATTGTCCAGCTGGGTAACTTATTGTTCAGTCTGACAGCTGAGTATCTTATTGTGACGTCTGACAGCTGGGTAACTTATTGTTTTGTCTGATATTCCCATTGTCCAGCTGGGTAACTTATTGTTTTGTCTGATATTCCCATTGTCCAGCTGGGTAACTTATTGTTTTGTCTGAAAGCTGGATATCTTATTGTTTTGTCTGATATTCTCATTGTCCAGCTGGGTAACGTATGGTTTTGTCTGACAGCTGGATATCTTATTGTTTTGTCTGATATTCTCATTGTCCAGCTGGGTAACGTATTGTTTTGTCTGACAGCTGGATATCTTATTGTTTTGTCTGATATTCCCATTGTCCAGCTGGGTAACTTATTGTTCAGTCTGACAGCTGGGTAACTTATTGTTCAGTCTGACAGCTGGGTAACTTATTGTTCAGTCTGACAGCTGAGTATCTTACTGTGATGTCTGACAGCTGGGTAACTTATTCTTTTGTCTGACAGCTGGGTAACTTATTGTTTTGTTTGACAGCTGGGTAACTTATTGTTCAGTCTGACAGCTGGGTAACTTATTGTTTTCTCTGACAGCTGGATATCTTACTGTTTTGTCTGATATTCCCATTGCCCAGCTGGGTAACTTATTGTTCAGTCTGACAGCTGAGTATCTTATTGTGATGTCTGACAGCTGGGTAACTTATTCTTTTGTCTGACAGCTGGGTAACTTATTGTTTTGTTTGACAGCTGGGTAACTTATTGTTCAGTCTGACAGCTGGGTAACTTATTGTTTTGTCTGATATTCTCATTGCCCAGCTGGGTAACTTATTCTTTTGTCTGACAGCTGGGTAACTTATTGTTTTGTTTGACAGATTTTCAAGTCGTTTCAATGAAGCCACCTTCTTACCACCATTTTCTCATAACCTTGAGAAATACAGAAGTAGAGGTGGTCTAGGCAGACACCTGGCTGGTCGACCACAGTCATGAGCAGCCCCGGGTCCCCAGGTGATGGCCAAGGTGCCGGGAGTGGATCCACACTGAAGCCGTACCTGAGGAGAAAAAAGTCCTCACTGGGAGAGACCAAAATTGCTGTTTTAGGGATGGCTGGCGTTGGCAAAAGTGGTGAGCGTCTTGTTTTACTTCTTCTTCTTCCGTCTTCTTTTTCTGTGTTTTTTCTGCCACTGCTGCATCTTCATCGTCTTTATCTGCCCTTTTCATCTTCAATCTTCTTTTCCTCTTTTGTGTGTGTGTGTATGATTTCGCATTCCTTTCTGCTTCGCTTCAGATTCTGCTGCTGCTTCTCCTCCTTCCCCCTACTCCTGTATCTCCTCTGCATCCTCCGTCTGTCTCCTCATCCTGTTCCAGCTTCTACTGCTTCTTCTGCTAGTCTTGCTACTTCGTATAATGTCCGATGCTGTTATTACCACCACCAACAACTGTACAGCTACTACTACTGCTGCTGCTGCTGCTGCTGCTGCTGCTACTACTACTACTACTACTACTACTACTACTACTACTACTACTACTACTACTACTACTATTAGCTATTACTACTGCTTCTGCTGTTACTACTACTGCAACTGTTGTACTACTACTACTACTACTACTACTACTACTACTACTACTACTACTACTACTACTACTACTACTACAACTACTACTACTACTACTACTACAACTGCTACTGCTGTTGCATATTAGACATTAACATGCTTAGTCCTCCGATGTAGCAGCCATTGCAAAGTATCTCTGTCCACTCTTTCCAAGAGGAGTTGGTTATGATATATCCTCTCTTGACCTCGAAGAGGACATCGTCTGCTTGACCAGGCTTCACTCCCAGTTTGTGTAGTCGTACTATCGTTAAAGTATCGTCAGAATCCATCAGCCGAGCCAGTACTGCATTGATTATATCAGCCTTGCACATGCTTCTTTCTGTTTATATGGTGCAATAGTTGCCAGATAGTCTGTGCGTGCATTATCTACTACTCCTATAGGTCCGACCCTCCTAAACGGTGTCCATGATTGATATGTCTTATATTGTAACATCACATTTTCATATTGTTTTTCGTTGATATGACTATTTTAGTTACTCTGGCAATCCAAAGAAATCGCAACATTCGTCTCAGACGCGCATCGTAGTTGCTTCTAAAATTCTTCCCAATTTGTTCGTTTACATTCCAAGATTCTCTAACATGTAACCGCAGGTTCCTGATAACATTTCAGCACTCTGTTTCTGAGATTCAATGAAAGTGACTTATTACATTAGATACTGTTCATTTTCTGAAATGCAGCTGTCTGCTTTTAATCACTGTTACGCGTCCTTCCATCTGATGTCATGATTCTCATCTCACCTTGTTCCTCTTGTACCTTGCGGTGTCGAGCTGAAGCATAAACAGCTGGAGAGTTCCACTTATGGACTTCTTTATATCGAGGTTCCCATTCTGCTTGTTATTATCTCTGTTACATGGTCGGCCTCTTCTTCTGGTCTGTACATCATTGCTTGTTGTTATATGCTATCGGCTGTTAATGTTATAAATGCCACTAACTATTTAAATGTATCATTTTGGTTAAGCACTTTCCATTAATTGTTACAACCCATTTTGGTAATTGTCTATTTCTTTTATAAAACCATTCTTTCCGTTTTCTTGGATCAATGAATACTATTGTTTGCACTCTATTACTAAAATATCCAACAATTGCTGCAGATCTTTAGGTTTTCAGCCCTCAGTGTTTGTCACCTACATAACGCAGATTGTTCATTTTTTTTTTAAAGTCTTCTTCTTCTTTTCGTTCATCCGGAGTGTTTTTTCAGATGTGATTGTGGTGTGTCTGTTATGCGCCCTTGGGCCGAAACCCGTAGGCCAACACATCCGATTACAGCGTGCTTTTTTGACCAGGTAGCATTCCTGGGAGACTCTCACTTTTGTGGTGCCATCTGCAACCCAGCTGGCCAAGGTTGAACGGTCGAAGACAACGGTCATCCCTCAAAGGAAGGCAGGGACAGTCCATAGCATTTTCCGCCATCCAAGGTTGCTTCCATAGTTGCAGGGCCGACACATATCGCCCTGGTTCTGGGCTCACCGAGGGATGCTCACGTCCTGCTCATGGCTGCTTTATATCCTCACTTCAATATATTGGTCATTTCGTTTGCCCCGGGCCATTCCCGCACAAACCAGACAGGTCTGCAGACGGTATCCACTCAGCGAGTTTTCGGACATGTGCTTGTCGTTGCGCCCGTCAGAGCTGTTCCAGGCACGACAGACGTTCGGAAAACTACCTAGTCAGAGCTGTTCCGAACAAGAGCGGCATTCGGAAACTAGGTAGTCAGAGCTGTTCCTAGCACGAGAGACATTCGGACGAGACATTTCACTCGGACGTAATTGCGTAGTGTCAATTTTTAGTTTGCCACCCGTAGGACGACACTTCCGACTTCCAGCGGGCATTTTTTAATGAGGTTAGCCTTCCTCTGGTTTCGAGGCACGTTAGACTGTTGTGATGTCGCCAACATCTCAGCTGGTCAAGATAGAACGATCAACGACATCGCGGTCGACCCTCAAGGGAAGGCAGGGGCAGACCATGGGCATTCCCTCGCTATCCAAGGAGGCTTCCATAATTGCAGAGCCGGCACATATTGCTCTGAGACTGGGCTCACCCGAGGAGTTGCCACGTCCTGCTGATGGCTGCTTTAGTTCCTCACTTCCATGTGTTGGGCATCTCGCTTGCCAATGATCGCTCAAGCACACACCAGGAGCGGTCAGACTGCGAGCGACATCCACTCGGTAAGCTTTTGCTTTTGACTTCGGACCACACAATAGGTTCGCTCGCCGTGCGTTCCATTTCGCGTCATTGAGACGTTCTTCCACATTTGTCTACACTCTCTATGAGTTAGATACAGAGAGTTTTCGTAACCATTTCCTTCGACTTGGGCACTTTTCTGACTTTTTGGTAGGCTACATGTGCTGCCGGCTCAGCACCTTACCTTCGTGCAGCAGTGAACGAGAAACGGCCTGGCCCTCTCATCCGGGAATCTCTCATATCCCCCAGCTGAGGGCCTTCGAACATGTATCAGACCTGAGCATGTAGCTTGCTCAATATCACGCCTCTATTTTTCGAAAGGTGGGTATCGGCCCGGCTCTTAGATCCGAGGGTTTGTGGCTTAGAGGCGTCCAGCCACAGCCCTCAACAGGGAGCCTTAAGTGTTTTGTCCGAACCAAGAACTTCTGCCTTCGTGCACCTGATTAAAATTTTTGACTGCTATCCTCAGTCTACCTGCAGAGCAGCAGGTTGTGTCTCTCTTAGTCTGGTCCCTATCCCATGAGCTGTCCGATATGTAGTTTTTCATCCATCGGCAAGCACATGGGGTCGGTGGGACACGCAAGCTCCCCCACCACGTCAAGGTGGAGACACTTCGGGGGAGTTTTTAACGTCTGCTCGCTTTGAACTCTACGTAGTCCATACACATACTACTACTTGATTTTTGCATGGGGATTAGCTTTCCCTAATACCAATGTTCCTCGCGATCAGGCGAACCCACTCCGACTTCAGAGGTACTTGTAATTTACGTCGCCAACTCAAAGGGAAGTCAACATTTTAGTCCAGCTGACCGGTGTAGCGGTTGAACCTGCAATCTCGGAATCAGCACACCATAGCCCATCCCTGGCCGTGTTCTCAACTAGTCTATCTGTGATATCTTTTATTATTCTGCTAGAGAAAAATTAGATCCAGTGGACAAAACACTTCCTTGTCTTACACCTTGCTTTACCTGTTCATAATTAATTGTAAATGTTTTATTTTTATCACATCTTCCCCGTCAATTTAAACGTACGCCATCATTTTAATCATATAATCATGTTTCGTTTTGTCAAATACTTTGATGTAACCATTACAACTCAAGTATAGGTCTTTGTGTGTCTCAAATGATCTCTCAGTTAGTTTTCGTACCATGTGTATTGCATAATGTGTACCTTTCCCTTCCACAAATTAATAGTCTTTTTCATTAATTTCTTTCTTTATTTTTCTTCTTGTTCTCATTATTCTCCTCACTCTGAGGAGGTTGATTGTACGACATTGTTCTTATTAAGTTTCTCTTGGTCTCAGATATAACTGCAGATTTCAGCACAAATGTGTATTTTACATGTGTGTTTACTGTTGAAATATCGTTTAATATTTAGTAAATTTGAACAGCGAAGACATAAACAAGAGATTGCATAATTTATGGCCTGGCATATTTCGCTGCGTCTCATCAGGTACATGCTGCAGAATTCGCACCTTATAAACTCAATCAATGAGACAAATCCTCCAGGCTGAAATATGTCACACATATTCCCACAGTAAATTGAATTGTCTGCCAAGGTCATTTTAAGCTATCCTGTCTTTTTGTGTGAACAACGTTGGCTTTTCTAAATGAATAGCAATGGCTTCCGCCATTTTATTCCAGCCTACTTATTTCTACTTATTTCTTGACCTTTTTCCCCATGCCTGTACAGCCTGTTTTATCGTCCGACTACACAATAAGAAACAACGCATACATAGAGGCACGGCATTAACCACTCAGATCGGGCTAATGATAAACTCCGCAGTATCAAGTCCCACACTTTCTGGGCACGACAAGTTCAAAGAAACACCCCAGATATCAGCTTAACGCAGCACCCCAGATATCAGCTCAGCGCAACACCCCAGATATCAGCTCAAAGCAACACCCCAGATATCAGCACAAAGCAAGGGACGCAGAGGTGTTTTCAAGGCACCAGGGCTGGATTATATACTGGCCAAGACCTATTGACGCGTCCTCGTCGAGCGACCTGGGCAACAGGTCCCTTCGGGGTCCTGGCTAAAGTCAGTAGGATCGCCGATTCCTCCAAAGTCGGAGAGTGTCTGCCTGTACGGAGAGGAACCACCAGTCTGCACACCAATAAGCCAGACATGGGACAACGGATACTCACGCAAACCTCAGGTCCTGTATGACATCACACTGATGCTGGACAACATGATGCCTTCATCCGACTTACAGGACTTCGTGTTGGAGCTCAAGCCAACGAACACAAGCAAGCAAGCTCAAAGCACCACCCCAGATATCAGCTCAAAGCACCCCCCAGATATCAGCTCAAAGCAACACCCCAGATATCAGCTCAAAGCAACACCCCAGATATCAGCTCAAAGCAACACCCCAGATATCAGCTCAAAGCAACACCCCAGATATCAGCTCAAAGCAACACCCCAGATATCAGCTCAAAGCAACACCCCAGCTAGCATTACAAAGCAATACCCCAGATATCAGCTCAAAACAACACCTCAGATATCACTCTCAAAGCAACACCCCAGATATCAGCTCAAAGCAGCACCCCAGATATCAGCTCAAAACAACACCCCAGCTAGCAGCTGAAATGTAGCAGCAACTGTCGGAAAACATGCACTCAGACCCAACGTGCCACGCTTCCTATGACTAGTTTCTTCTTCTTCTTTTCGTTCATCCGGAGTGTTTTTTCAGATGTGATTGCGGTGTGTCTGTTATGCGCCCTTGGGCTGAAACCCGTAGGCCAACACATCCGACTATGGCGTGCTTTTTTGACCAGGTAGCATTCCTGGGAGACTCTCACTTTTGTGGTGCCATCTACAACCCAACTGGCCAAAGTTGAACGATCGAAGACAACGGTCATCCCTCAAAGGAAGGCAGGGACAGTCCATAGCATTTTCCGCCATCCAAGGCTGCTTCCATAGTTGCAGGGCCGACACATAGTGCCCTGGTTCTGGGCTCACCGAGTGCTCACGTCCTGCTCATGGCTGCTTTAAATCCTCACTTCAATATATTGGTCATTTCGTTTGCCCCGGGCCATTCCCGCACAAACCAGACAGGGTTGCAGACGGTATCCACATCCACTCAGCGAGTTTTCGGACATGTGCTTGTCGTTGCGCCCGTCAGAGCTGTTCCAGGCACGACAGACATTCGGAAAACTACCCAGTCAGAGCTGTTCCGAACAAGAGCGGCATTCGGAAACTAGGTAGTTAGAGCTATTCCTAGCACGAGAGACATTCGGACGAGACATTTCACTCGGACGTAATTGCGTAGTGTCAATTTTTAGTTTGCCACCCGTAGGACGACACTTCCGACTTCCGGCGGGCATTTTTTAATGAGGTTAGCCTTCCTCTGGTTTCGAGGCACGTTAGATTGTTGTGATGTCGCCAACATCTCAGCTGGTCAAGACAGAACGATCAACGACATCGCGGTCGGCCCTCAAGGGAAGGCAGGGGCAGACCATGGGCATTCCCTCGCTATCCAAGGAGGCTTCCATAATTGCAGAGCCGGCACATATTGCTCTGAGACTGGGCTCACCCGAGGAGTTGCCACGTCCTGCTCATGGCTGCTTTAGTTCCTCACTTCCATGTGTTGGGAATCTCGCTTGCCACTGATCGCTCAAGCACACACCAGGAGCGGTCAGACTGCGAGCGACATCCACTCGGTAAGCTTTTATTTTTGACTTCAGACCACGCAATAGGTTCGCTCGCCGTGCGTTCCATTTCGCGTCATTGAGACGTTCTTCCACTTTTGTCTACACTCTCTATGAGTTAGATACAGACAGTTTTCGTAACCATTTCCTTCGACTGGGGCACTTTTCTGACTTTTTGTACTCGCTCACGAGGTAGGCTACATGTGCTGCCGGCTCAGCACCTTACCTTCGTGCAGCAGTGAACGAGAAACGGCCAGGCCCTCTCATCCGGGAATCTCTCATATCCCCCAGCTGAGGGCCTTCGAACATGTATCAGACCTGAGCATGTAGCTTGCTCAGTATCACGCCTCTATTTTTCGGTAGGAGGGTATTGGCCCGGCTCTCAGATCCGAGGGTTTGTGGCTTAGGGGCGTTCAGCCACAGCCCTCGACAGGGAGCCTTAAGAGTTGTGTCCGGACCAAGAACTTCTGCCTTCGTGCAACTGATTTAAATTTTTGACTGCTATCCTCAGTCTAACCTGCAGAGCAGCAGGTTGTGTCTCTCTTAGTCTGGTCCCTATCCCATAAGCTGTCCGATATGTAGTTTTTCATCCATCGGCAAGCAAATGGGGTCGATGGGACACGCAAGCTCCCCCACCACGTCAAGGTGGAGACACATCGGGGGAGGTATGACTAGTTTGACTTTCAGCTTTCTATTCGTCATCGTGTACCATGCAGATAACCGTGGGCGGTCATGTTTCGTCCTCTCACACGATCACCAGAGTCGTGGATCAGCTCCGTGTTCTTGTCTCGACTATGCCAGGTGGCAAAGCCATCCATATATTTACTTGTCTATCTTCCCTTAATTTTGCCATTTGTCTGTTTTATTTCTTCCCATAACGTGTCCAAATATTTTGACTTGTCTACGTCTATTTTCTCTATTCGTTGTACGGGTTTCATCTGCTTCTTGTAGGGCTTGCTCATTGGGTTTTCTCTCTGTCCATGGTATACTCTGTATGTTCTTCAGAAACCATATTTCTACTTAAATTGGATGTTTTTCAGCTGTTCTGCTCATTGTCTCTCTACACAAACAGGCACAGCGCATTTACGTCCAAAACAAGCATTTCGGACGAACCATGAAGAAGAAGGAAGGAATCATGGAAAGAAAAAAGGAAGGATGATGGAAGGAGAGAAGAAGGGGGAGGGAGGGAGGTGGAAGGGTGGAGGGAGGTGGAAGGAGGGAGGGTAGGGACGGGCGGACGGAAGATAAGCAGACAGGCAAGCGGGAAGGGATGGAGGGACGGACTGACAGACTGAAACCTTAAATCAGTACTGCTATGTTGAACACAAGCTTGGATAAAGAATAAAGCCGTCACCAGTTGAGTTGAGTTGAGTTGAGCTAAGAACCGATATCACTGCACTCAGGACATTCCCATACGCACTCCGTCCCCTCGTTCAACAGCCAGCGAAGAGTCACACTACTTATCGTTCCCACCGCTATCTGATTGCAAGTTCTCCTGGTCTTCCTTCTTAGTTTTGAGATTCTTTCAGAACGCCTGTCGATTTCCCCCCCCCCCCCCCCCCCCCCCAATCTCATTATTTCCACATACGAGTTCTCAAACTGTTTCCCCACCTTCTCCACCTGGTCCCACAGGCGTACGACCACCTCTCCCTTGTCCATAGGTAATCTACCACCAAGAGGTGCACTTCCTGCCATCCGATTAGCCTGTTCATTCCCTAGCACTCCCGCAAGGCCATGGTAAAAAAATTCCATACAATTCTCACAATCTGTGACCGTTGAAGCGAGGTGAGCCATCCCACATGAAATATTCCTTTCTCCACCTTACTAAGCATACTCCTTGAGTTCGTATTGAATACAGTGTGTGTTGCAGTAGTCTCATCTAACCAACGGAATAACGCTTGACTGATTTCACTCCATTCTCATACTGGGGGTTGTAGTCTCATATGCCAGACTCACTCATTTTTTCAAGAAGCCTCCATTAACCTTCGCAGTGAAACCCTAACCACTACGTCTGTTTCTCACCACTGAACCATCCGTGTAGATGACTATGTCACCTTGATGTGTGTTACTCTGGATCAGTTGTTGCACTTCAAACTGTGCGGCCCGCTGTCCATTCTCTGCACTCACGACCCAGTGTTACTATTACATTGTGCCAGTCCAACATGTCTTCCGGTACTTTAACCCACTTTTTTCACGATTGATGGTCTCTAGATCACACACCTGACGTATAGATATTTCTGCCTGTACCATCCAAGATCTACCTCCTCTCAGTCTATCCATGGCTTCATGCAGGGGGTGATACCTAACTGCAGCGACTCTTAGGTACCATTTAGCTTGAAGGACCTTATGCCCCAGGATCATCCACATGGCCGCATTCTGTATGCGTTCCAACCTTTCAAGCTGGCTCTTTGATACTGTCAGAAGTCCCAAACCATACTCAATGACATAAATTATTAACTGCAGAAAGAGCCTGTAAAGCATCCTCTGCTCTATCCCGGTTGCTGCCATCGCCCTCAATGCATAAGTCCCCTACCAGCCTTCACAACCAAAGCTTCCACATGATCCTTAAAAGACATACACCTGTCAAAGGTGATTCCCAAGTACTTCAATTCACTCTCTCTATTAAGAGAACATCCATTCAATATAATACATGTGACATCAGTCTTCACAATCCGGTTATCCAGGGAGTACCACGCAACCGATGCCTTGTCGGGGTTTATAAAGGCCCCTGCGTCCCTGCACCAATCCGCCAAGCCGTCACAAGCATTCATTAATCGTACAGAATAATAGAACTAAGCTGGTGTGACAGAATCAGTCATGCGAGGCTCAGGGAGAGAACTATGTCGATTCAAGCCAATAAAGAAGAGGCTAGGAGAAGTCGATGGCCCTAGATATGACACACATTGAGAAAACCCGGTTATAGAATGTCTAGAAGTGCAGAACTTAGGTAGGTGAGCGGACAAATTCTCTTGCAACTGTGCAATGCTGAGGGAAAACATGAGAAGCCATTTCTCTACTCCGACTTCATTTTTTCGGTAATTGACTTGACTTCTCTATAGTTTTTTGGGTCCCTAATTGACTTGACTTCTCTGCATTTTTCCCCTTTTGTTGTGAATGTGTGGCGGGTAATTACAATGTCAGATAAACAGCAGGCTGTTTGAGGAAAGGCGGAGAATTGCGGTTTTCGGGTAATTTAAGGGGAGGCAGAAGATATTATACTTAGTCTTCTTTTTATTCTTAACCTTCATCATCACCATCATCATCAGTCAACTTCTTCTGCTGCTGCTGCTGCTGCTTCTTCTTCTTCTTCTTCTTCTTATTATTATTATTATTATTATTATTATTATTATTATTATTATTATTATTATTATTATTATTATTATTATTATTATTTTTGTCTTCCTGTGATCCTTCTTTTCTTCTTCTTGTACCAGATGTTACAATAACTGCCACAGAACCGTTTCTCCAGACATGCCCATACGTATCGTCGTTTTTGGATCAATGTCATCGCTGATTGTGACTGCCCCTGGTCCTCTAGCATGCGTCTGTTCCGCTACTTTAGTGTTGCTTCATGATCATTATAGTTTGACTGTGTTCCTGTTTCAGAGTTCTGAGTGAGAACAAGATCACTCCAGAATACGCTAGACACCAACAAGAACAAAGCATAAAGTCCACATGAGAAATGAGTTTACAAGCATTGATTTGGATTCATAGATAGTTAGTTAGTCGACAGATCATCCTCATTGCACATCGAACCACTCAGTCCATAAGTGCTCGGATCCCCTCCTCAGCAAATCCCACAGCTTATAGCGGCAAACGACACCAGTTCTGTGTTGGTTTATTAATCTTCTTTGGCTTCATGGAAAGTTACAAAGAAATTGAACTGTGAAGACACACTAGACAACAACAACATTGTAAGCTATGGATACGCAGGTTTTCACCCTACAACATGACCTCGAAGTAAGAGTAAGTGCACTTGTACCCTCGTCGAGTTTGATCAGGTGAATCTGATTTCCCATCTCGTCACTTGTCAGAATTGTCGTCGTGATAAAGTGTGACAACTGGAAAAATATGTAGAAAAGGAGATAGTGGACAACAGGGAGTGAAAATTCTTGACCGTCTGGTGTCATGGCACGGAAGATAGTGAAGATACGAATGGACAAATACCGTTGGAGATGGTAGAATGTGGGGAAGCATGATCGCCCAAGCAGTCTGCAAGGCACTTGATGATGATGATGATGATGATGATGATGATGATGATGATGATGATGATGATGATGATGATGATGATAATGATGATGATGATGATGATGATGATGATGATGATGATGATGATGATGATGATGATCATGATCATGATCATGATCATGATGATGATGATGATGATTGATGATGATTAATGATGATGATGGATGATGAGTGATGATGAGTGATGAGTGATGATGAGTGATGATGATTGATGATGATTGATGATGATGATGGATGATGATGATGGATGATGATGGATTATGATGATTGATGATGATTGATGGATGATGATTGATTGATGATGATGATGATGATGATGATGATGATGATGATGATGATGATGATGATGATGATGATGATGATGATGATGATGAGAAATCTGTGTGGTTGTCGCCTTCATCATTAGATCATCATACAGCTGGCCAGTCCGAAGACTCAGATGTTGACGCTCTCTGGTCACGTCACTCCACAGTCCCAAGTTCTTATCGTTTCTCTTCAGCTCTGTACATTTCTCTGAGTTCTGATGTTCTTGCGTGCCTGTTCTCGGCAGTTGTCTTTATCTCTACATAAGTCTCGGATTTGTTGTTCTTGCTCTACATAAGCCTATGTTCTATTGTTCTCGATCGAAATATGTCTCTGTTCTATTGTTCTTGATCTACATAATCTTATCTGTTGTTTTTGTTCCACATAAGGTCTCTGTTCTGTTGTTCTTGATCTATATAGGTCTCTGTTCTGATGTTCTTGCTCGCCATAGATCTCTGTTCTATTGTTCTTGATTTAAATAGGTCTCTATTCTGATGTTCTTGATCTACATATGTTTGTTCCTTTGTTCTTGCTCTCATAAGTCTCTGATCTCGCGTTCTTGATCTACACTTGTGTTGTTCTTAGATGCTTTAACTGTGCGATGCAAATTTTGGATGTACTTAGTATTTATTCTTCAATTTGTGTTATTCCTCATGTTCGCTAGAGAGTCATGTACAATGTTTTAACCTTTCCAAAACAATCTCCTTTTTTGTCCATTTTTCAATAGATAGTTGTATATTTGCAGCAGTGGCTTTAAGAACGCGCGCTCTTTCGTCTGTCAACTTTTAACATTGCTCGTTAACATTCCAAGTTTAACATTCCAAGTTTAACATTCCACGTTTAACATTCCACGTTTAACATTTCTAGAAAAGTCATCATTGTGAGAGACTACAATTGATGTTTTAGTGATGCCAGGCGTTGGCAAAAGTGGCGAGGCAATGGCAAACTACTGCATAAAGACTTGCCCAGGAATCACAAACAGCCACACAAAGACAAAAAATATAGCTGGATAATTTTTAAGTTTATAAGTGTGTATGTCCAGCGAATGATGTTATAAATATACACGTGGACCTTGGCAGCAAAATAAATTAACATATTCACACCCCTGCATTAAGTCTTAGCTTTGTGACCCCCGCCTCGGGGATTCACTCTGTATTGTATTGATGATCCTTCTTCGCTCGATATTTCCATTGTCATATAGCGCTGGATCACTCATTTAATTTTGTTTCTCTGTTTGCCAGTATATCAGTCCTCCTTATAATCTCTGGATAACGAAAATCTCGCGACCTGGAAGCACTAGGTGCAATATTTGGCAAATATTTTGACACGACTACGTCAGCGGGATGTGAGAAAACAGTTGTAACGTTTGCGGGAGTTGGTGGCCAAGAACTCCACACATCAATACCAACGTTGGTTGATGTAATTGTTGGCAAACATGCGCGCAGACTGTCTCGAAATCTCTGGCAAAATGCTGGCGTTTGCACTTTAAATTAAGAACAAATTCTTGTTTAGAGAAGACAAATTTGACACCGTGTTAAAACATACAACTTCAAGGTTATCTTCGTATTTCCCTTTTACATTTTTAGACAGTTTAATCATATGCTCCTCTACCTTATTCCCTGGCTTCTAGTCATTATTATATTTTTTTAACTGTATGTTCTTTTGTATCTTTACTTGTAAGGCAAATAGCTAGTGTCTAGGCACATTAAGAACAATGAACAGATCTTGCAATGACTGTTCTTTGACCCTGATAGCACATCAGTCAGTTGGACTTTAACGCAGTCGCATTGTGGCTAGCACGCTTACCAGTCGGCTCGATGATTATGTGTTCGAGTCCCCATGGAGTAGACAAGTCTGTTTCCTGTACCCCCAGGTGGAGCCTGGCTAGAGTGGGTATCGGGAACTATTCTGGGTAGACACGGCGGCCAGCGTAGCGTTGACCACGTCATTCGTTCATCAGATGCCCATTGGTCTGTAAAGATGTGGGACTTGAGCCATATACACCGTAGGCCTGAAGGTGTGGAAGGGGGTCCGTTACTTCATATTTCATGCTGGTGTTCTGTGGAACGAGCAGGCGGACAGATTGGCTGGGTCTGCACAGCTTGGCGGGGTATTGGTGCTTGATCAGGCAGACGTGTTCGGGGCCCTTTGGAATCGTGTGTATAGTGCAGAAGAACAGATCATAACGGCTTGGAGAGAATGGTGCTCCAGGGAGTGGCCAGAGGATCTGGCCGATACTCAGGACTCCGCGGAAAGGCCTGCTACCGGTACCATTAGTATTGGGACTCTTCGCTGGCTGCTGAAGACGAGGACGGAGCACGTAAGGGAATGTCCCAAGTGCTGTGATGTCGGTTATTAACTCAACTAAACTCTGCTTATGCCTCTCTGTCATGGCATAGATAATAAAGTTAATATTGCATATATTATTTGTTGTCTGGCTGTTTAAGATGTCCACAAATATGTTTCTCTTGTATCATTTAATTCTCGTGTCCGGTATTTTCCCGGATAATGATAATTTCATCATTCCCATCTCTTCTCTTGACACAAACTTCTTTTTTCTCATGTTAACTGTCTTTTCGTCCTTCTTCACGGGTGATTTTCTAACACACGCAACTCCCAATACAAACTACTGTATATTTTATTCTCTGGCCAACATTCTTTTGATAGCCACATCTGCATTGCCTCCAGTTTCCTCACCGGATGACCACAAATTGCCCACCATTCACATCCATACAGAGAACTGACTAGACAAATAGTTTCCGTCAGTTCAAATATGGGCTAATGTTGTTTATTTTCATAACGGTTCTCCTTCCAGTAAACGAGTCTTTGAATGCGCCGATGATATGCGTTATCCTCGTCATATCTTTTATTATCCTTATAACATCTCTTATTGTTTGGAAATTGCATTAATTAATGCCGTTACAAATGGTGACCACAAATTTATATACTTAATCATCATATTTCCAATGCCATTTATAAATTTTCAAAGAATGTTTAATATAAAGTTATATTGTATGTACATCTAAAGTAGTTAAGGTATACAGTAACGCAAGAATTGTATAGATTTCGTGATCAAGGTATGTGAAATACGAGGCATTCACGTGTTGTCTCTTTAGTTTGCAGCTTTGTGTGTACGGTTTTTACATGTGTGAAATACGAGGCGTTCATGTGATGTCTCATTTGTTCATGCGTCGTCTCTTTTGTTTGCAAAAGAGTCGTCCCTTTTCTGCTGCCACATGGATTCGTAGTGGTTGTGCTTTTTAGTTTTGTGCTTTTTTATATTTCGTTGTCCAATCTATCCGTGTTGTCCTGTCCTTGACAAAGATTATGAGAAGCGAAACGTCGGCCGTCCTGTGTCTCGCATTGTACGCGTTTGTGTGTATTTTATTTTATTATTCATTTTATATATTTATTGACTGCTTCTGATTTCGGATTTTCACCTGTATTTCGGGATACGGTGAATGTCCTTGTAAGGTATGTGCAACGTGTTGATGTTTAGTACGTTTCTACTCGCGGGAGCTTAATATACCTATTTGTTTTCAATTCATATTTGTTTGTTTACAGCTTTGTATTTACGGTTTTTAAATGTGTGAAATACGAGGCATTCATGTGTTGTCTCATGTGTTCATGTGTCGTCTCTCTTGTTGCAGCTTTGTGTGTGAGGTTTCTGACGAAGCGATTCATTGGAGAGTATGATCAAGCATCTGGTAAGGGTATTTAATCTCCTCCTCGTCCTCTTCCTCCTAATCCTTTTTTTTTTCATCTTTTCCTTCTCCATCTCCTACTTCTTCTACTTCTTTTCCTTTCCTCCTCATTTCTTTCTTTCTTTTTTCCTTCTCATGTTCTATACTTTCTTATTAATCATCATCATATTCTTCTTCTTGCTCTTCATGATCTTCCTCCCTTGATTCTCCTAACCTCATCTGTCTCTCTCCCTCTTCCTTCTGTTCCCCAATCTTCGTCATTTTCACCCTGTTCCTTCTATTCCTACTATCCGCTTCTCCTCCCTTCTTCTTTCTCTTTCTTCCTAATTCGTCCTCCTCCTTTCTCCTCCTCCTGCTCTTCCTTCTCCTCCTCCTTTCTCCTCCTTCTCTTGCTACTTATTCTTTTTTCTTCAACTTCTTTGTTCTTCGACTACCATGACGTTTTCCTCTTCCTGAAGCCTCCTCAACTTCCTTATTCTCCAACTACTGCTGATGTATGAATACATTACTTTCTTGTTCTTCTACTGCTACTACTTCATGCTTCTTCTACTTCGCCATCAAAATCTCTTTCATCATCAGTAATAACTTGTTAAACATCATCTATCGCTTTGTCTCTGTTATTGTTGTTTTCTATATTGACTACATGTTTTTGTTTATAGTAGTAGTTATAGTTGTTGCTGTGTTGGTATTGTTGTAGCAGCATCAGCAGCAGTGTCAACTGCAATAGTAGTAGCAGCAGCAGTAGTATTCGCAGCAGTAGTAATAGTAGCAGCAGCAGCAGCAGAAGTAGTAGTAGCAGCAGCAGCAGTAATAGTAGTAGTAGTTGTTGTTGTTGTAGTAGTAGTAGTAGTAGTAGTAGTAGTAGTAGTAGTAGTAGTAGTAGTAGTAGTAGTAGTAGTAGTAGTAGTAGTAGTAGTAGTAGTAGTAGTAGTAGTAGTAGTAGTAGTAGTATCGGCAGGATGAGGAGGGGGAGGAGGAGAAGCAGCAGCAGCAATAATACTTTCTGAATATTGCCAACATTACATGCGTATTTTGCCCTCATTTTATAAACACGACTCCAACAACGATAGTTCCCCGTGCAGATCATATCTGTTATGAGATTTACAACAAAAATAACGCTTACTTGCAAACTGTAAACAAAATGTGAGCTGTTGCTAAACGAACGGTTGCATATTGTTAATAAACGGGCATCCTCTCGCTGTTTATGCTTCACCTCGACACAGCAAGCTACAAGAGAAACAAGATGAGATAATGGTCGGGCACTCTCCCGCTATTTCTGCTTCAGCTCGACACCGCAAGGTACAAGAGGAACATGATGAGATTAATGTGTCGAACAAGGAAGAATAATACATTAATTTACCTCCTGAAATTATCTTTCAAGGTGCAAATGCCGTCCGTTATAACAAGAGTAGAGTTGAGTTGAGTCAAGAACCGACATCACTGCACTCCGGACATTCCCATACATGCTCCGTCCTCATCTTCAACAGCCAGCGAAGAGTCCCAATACTAATGGTATCAGTAGAGGTCTGATTATGTATCCGTCTGGCCTTTCCTCGGAGTCCTGAGTGTCGGACAGATCCTCTAGTCACACCCTGCAGCACCTTTATGTCCAATCCGCCATGATGTGTGTTTTTCTGCACTGTCAAAACTGACTGTCATTTACTGCCAATATAGTACCTTGCGGTGTATGGCAGAGGGGTCTTTGAGCCTGAGGAATTAAGGCCGCCTGGTTAGTGCAGTCGCCGCGAACTGTGCAAGTTAGGATTTTCTTTTTGCCCCCGACAGAAAAAAATCCCACACCTTACCGAGGGATCGAACCCGGGTCTCCCGAAGGAGAGTCCGGCGATCTAGCCACTCGGTCAGCCGCTCCTCATTCAAAGGGCTCCGACCACATCAGCCTTATCATGAACCAGCACCCCACCTGGCGGTGGAGACCCAGCCAATTTGTCCGCCTGCTCGTTTCCCACCACACCAGCTAGTACCGGGGGAACATTCCTAAGGATGCTCTTTAACTTGATTGTTGAATGGAAGCCTGTCACTCCACCCGAAGCATCTGTCTTCACCTTTCTCGTCATACTTTGTCCTGATAAGAAAACGATGAGGAATATGTGAGTTCTTTGACGTTTCTCCTTTTCTGGAAAAGATTGTGTTTCAGTGAATATGCTTGTGACTGCTTGTTCACTTTGTAGGAGTATTGCCACGTTTTGGATTTATGTAGTTATTCAGGTAACTCCGCAGTCACGTGTATCACGTATAAGAGTTTTGATTGGTTTGAAATGTTCAACAAGAAGAGCTGCCAGCTTGGCTATCAGAGTCCGAGTAAGAAATGATGTTATCAGACAGACAGAAGATCAAATGGTTCGGTCATCTCGTTAGAATACAACACCATCAACTACCAGCACTGGCCCTACATCAAAGAAGATCTGATACAAGAGCAAGTGGATGCCGGAGAAGAAAATGGATTAACATCAAAGACGTAGAGTCGCATGAAATGACACTACCCAGTATCACCCATTGAGCGCTGGAACGTTAACAATACCTTCCCACGACGCTTGACATTAAAAGTTGATGATAAACAAAAAATGAAAAGTCTCCATGTTTCTGTGTGTCTGGATCAGTTGTCGCAGTGTTTGATTGTTTCATTCAATTCCACTATGACAACTTGTGTCATTGTTTGTCCTACAGAATGTACGACACCATAATTTGGAATTTCTAGAACACATAATTCTGTCTCCACAAAATTTCAGTATCATAATTTAGCCTTTATACAACACATATTTATGTCGGTAAAAAATTGTAATATAACAATTTAGACTTTATACACATAATCATGTCTCTGTAAAACTGCAATATCACTATTTAGACTCTGTAAACATAATTATATCTCTACAAACTGTAATTTAGACTTTATATACATAATTATGTCTCTAAAAAACTGTAATTTAGACTTTAAACACATAATTATATCTCTACAAAACTGTAATTTAGACTTTATACACATAATTATGTCTCTACAAAACTGTAATTTAGACTTTATACACATAATGATATCTCTACACAACTGTAATTTAGACTTTATACACATAATGATATCTCTACACAACTGTAATTTAGACTTTATACACATAAAATGACAACACACATTAATGTGTGATTGTTCTCATTTCATATCTCCGACACAGAAAACAAGTATAAATGTACCACGGTCCTGGAAGGCGAGTCTGTCACATTTGAGCTTCTGGATACAAGATCGAACGTGAGTCTGTCTGTCTGCTGCGACATACATCTATCTCCCGTGTGCTGCGTCATACATTTCCATGTGTATTGTGTCACCACATCTCTCTGTGTATTACGTCACACATCTCTCTGTGTATGACGTCAAACATCTCCCTGTGTAGTAAATGATATATCTTCCGGTGTATTACGTCAAACATCGTTATGTTTATTACGTCATATATATATATATATATATATATATATATATATATATATATATATATGTGTGTGTGTGTGTGTATATATATATATATATGTGTGTGTATATATATATGTGTGTGTGTGTATATATATATATATGTGTGTGTGTGTATATATATATATATATATATATATATATATATATAGTGAGAGAGAGAGAGAGAGAGAGAGAGAGAGAGAGAGAGAGAGAGAGAGAGAGAGAGAGAGAGAGAGAGAGAGAGAGAGAGAGCTGCCAGATCTATAAGACATATGTCTTGCACCATATGCCCACTTGAGGGGTGCGACAGAATCCTGTACTTTATTTACATGCTGTTGTCTTCACTCAAACAGCTGTACAGACACGTGATAGCCCTCGCCAGATGACGATGTACCTTGATGGTGATTAGGAAGAGGAGGGTGATGATGATCAGAATGAGGATGATGATGATGATGATGAAGATGATGATGATGATGATGATGATGATGATGATGATGATGATGATGATGATGATGATGATGATGATGATGAGGATGAGGATGATGAATTTCCCGCAAGACGACAGGACGTGTTTTCTTCTACTTTGACTAAAGACGGTTGATCGGCGGCTTGACAATCCGCCATGATAAAACTCGCAGCTGTTACAGAATCAGATTTCTGGCTCCAAATGTTTGACGCTTCGCACAAACATGGAGAGCCACGACTTCTGCCCTATGTGCCGCCTTAGGCACGAGAGGAAAGACACACAGTAATTAATATGGTAGCAGTCGCATTGTATTATACAGTGGTACCTCGGGTTACGAACTTAATTCGTTCCAGAACTCGGTTCGTAACCCGAAACGTTCGTAACTCGAAGCATTGAAATCAATTAAGCAAAGACAATCCGTTTCAAGATGAAAGAATAGTTCTTAACTTAGTTATCAACATCCGGTCGTTTACCTGACAAAACGCAAAGCAAACATGTACTTTTCGTATTAAATATAGAGAAAGAAAACAACCAAATGAATTAAATGTAAAATTAAAAAAAAATAATAAAAAGATTTAGTCTATCTTTATTACCAAGAAAACGATCATGGGAAATTTGTCACTTTCTTTGTTAGTCTGAATCATTAGTTTCAGAAGTATCTTGTCGCTGTTTCTCGGCAGCCGACTGGGAATCTTTCTGCACCAAGAAACTATCAAGGGAAATTTGTCGCTTCCTTTGCTGGAGAATCTTTCTGAAGTGGGCCATCGTGTTATCATTTATGAGGTTTACTGCCCTGTTAGCAACAAGTTTGTTTGGATGATGGTTCACAATGAAATCTTCGACGTCTGCCCACTTGCTGCAAATTTATTTAATCCTGGCAGTTGAAACGGTCACTGACTCCTCATCATCGGACGACTGCTTCTCCTTTAATGTCTTTAGCTGTTCATTCTGAAGATCCACAAGCTCATCTGTAGTTCTGTTTGTACTGAACGCGATCGTTTGTCTCCAACGTTACACCTTGAACAACTGGCTCATAGTCAGGATTATGTCTCGGGAAACAGGCTGGACATATTTAGCGGGAGTGGCTGGGAGAGAACCGGGGTGGGAGGCTTGGTTCTTGAAAGGACAGGCAGAAGTCAACCAACACGAAGATGGACACAGGTCGATCATCATGAACATGGACACAGAGTATTGCAGATTCCTTGAGCACGAGGGTGCATGAAGCATGTGAGAGATCGAGAGATTTGTCGGCGGACTACCGTGATGAGAACGACGCTCTGCAAAGAACCTGAAAATTATGATGGTTGTCTCCTTTGATATCGTCTTCATTCCTATCTGATAATTTCTGTGAGTCCTAACAATAGCGTATGTTCTTATCCACACTGGTTAGATGTTGATTTTTTTGTTTTCTGACACCAGAACGACGACATGGGGGCCCGCGATGACGTAGTTCGCTGGGCAGACGGCTTTGTCCTGGTCTACTCTGTGACGTCCAGGAAGACGTTTGACGTCCTCGCTGACGTGAGACGTAAGGTGGAGGACATGAAGAAAGCTGCCCACGTACCAGTAATCCTCGTGGGGAACAAGGCGGACCTGGCACAGTTTAGACAAGTCACGCAGGACGAAGGTAATACTCTTTCTAGTTTTCCAACCATCGCATGTAGAGTTGTGGCATCGTGCAGGTTTTTGTGAAAACCCTAACGGGTAAAACCATCATCTTTGAGGTAGATCCTAATGATACCATAGAAAATGTCAAAGCTAAGATCGAAGACACAGAAGGCATTCCTCCTGATCAGCAAAGATAAATCTTCACTGGTAAACAACTTGAGGATGGACGTACTCTATCTATCAGACTACAACACTGGATAGAGAGACAACTCTTTATCTCGTTCTGAGATTGACAGGTGGAGACACGAAGAGAAGGAGGAAGAATTACACCACTCCAAAGAAACATAAACACAAGAAGAAGGTCACGATTGCAGTTCTCAAATGTTACAAGGTTGGCAAGAATGGCAAAATCATACACCTTCGCAGGGTATGCTCAGTCAAATGCTGGGGAGCTGGGGTCATTATGGCTTCTCACTTTGACAGACAGTACTGCGGGAGGTGCAGACAGACAGTACTATGGGAATTGCGGACAGACAGTACAGATGGAAGCGTAGACAGACAGTACTGTTGAAAGTGCTGACAGAGAGTACTGTGGGAAGTGCTGACAGACAGTACTGTAGGAAGTGTTGACAGAGACGACTGGGGGAAGTGCTGACAGACAATACCGTGGGAAGTGCTAACAGAGAGTACTGTAGGAAGTGCTGACAGAGAGTACTGTGGGAAATGATAAAAGACAGTACCATGAGAAGTGCTGACAGAGAGGACTCGGTGAAGTGCTAACAGAGAGTACTGTGGGAAGTGCTGACAGACAGTACTGTGGGAAGGGCTGAGATAGTACTGTGGGAAGCGTTGACAGAGAGTACTGTTGAAGGTGCTGACAGAGAGTACTGTGACAGACTGTACTGTGGGAAGGGCTGAGATAGTGCTGTGGGAAGTGCTGACAGACAGTACTGTGGGAAGTGCTGACAGACAGTACTGTGGGAAGGGCTGACAGACAGGACTGGGGGAAGTGCTGACAGACAGTACTGTGGGAAGGGCTGACAGACAGGACTGGGGGAACTGCTGACAGACAGTACTGTGCCAATTACTGTCTCACATGCGTCTTCAACAAGCCCGGAGAAGGGACTGATTCTTAAGTGTTATTAAATAAATACAGTAGTTGAAAAACACATTCACCGAAAGACACGCCTCGCTTATCCAAAATTCTATTGCAGAATGTATCCACTTCTTCCTCAAATGTTCTAGCACCCATTTTCCTGTCACAAAATCAATACAAACTGACATTAGATGCTCAGAAACGTGCCTTGTCAATATCTGCTTACCCATTATTTAAAGCATTGTCACTTTACACGTGTGTTTACTTTCTATTTGATTTCTTTGCCTTATCAGTTTGGTCAATTCACAGAAATGTAATTACGTTACGTTGAGTTGAGTCCGAACAGATATCATAGCACACCGGACATTCCCATTCGTGCTCCGTCCCCATCTTAAACAGCCAGCGTAGAGTCCCAATACTAATGGTATCTATAGCAGTTTGATTATGTTCCTATCTGCCTTTCCTCGGAGTCATGAGATACTCTGGTAAATGTGGTTCACACTCATACATCTTTGTTTAAAGCCGCCTGCATATGGACCGGGGTCTATTGACAATGAAAGACATGAAATCTGTGGATTATACATGACCAGACCAGGACTAACCGCAGCCAGCCCGTGTGTGCTGTGCTGCAACTTTACCTGTTTACATATATAGGGCGTAGGGTGTATTTTTTTAATGACTGTGCAGTGTTTGAGCATATTGCCGGTCCAAGTTTTGTATTCATCCTCTGTAAAGTTCATGCAACATTATAGGTAAATACAAAACTTGGACCCTGCAATATTTTCAAACACTGCACAGTCATTAAAACTATACCTTGTGTGTGTGTGTACGCGCGCGCGTGCGTGCGTGTGTGTGTGTGTTTGTGTCGTTACAATCACAACAAGCGTGTGCTGTTTGTCCGTTACAATCACAACATGTGTGTGATATTTGTCCGTTACAATCACAACATCTGTGTGCTGTTTGTCCGTTACAATCTCAACATCTGTGTGCTGTTTGTCCGTTACAATCACAACATATGTGTGCTGTTTGTCCGTTATAATCACGACATATGTGTGCTGTTTGTCCGTTACAATCACGACAAGCGTGTGCTGTTTGTCCGTTACAATCACGACAAGCGTGTGCTGTTTGTCCGTTATAATCACAACAAGCGTGTGCTGTTTGTCCGTTACAATCACAACAAGCGTGTGCTGTTTGTCCGTTACAATCACAACAAGCGTGTGCTGTTTGTCCGTTACAATCACAACATCAGTGTGCTGTTTGTCCGTTACAATCACGACAAGCGTGTGCTGTTTGTCCTCCACTTCATCAAAGTGCCAGACGACAAAGGACCGATATCTGCTCTACGCCAGGCCCCAAAAGCAGATGAAGACTCCATTTATCAAGGAATTGTTTCTTCATTGAGCCGAAGTGGCTTATTTGCCTGACGCTCATATCAAAACATACTGCCTTCTAGATGCAACAATCTGAATACAACATTCAGCAATGATGGTTTTTTGTTTTTTCCCATCTGTCTGCTGTTTAGGTGCCAGACTGGCTGTTGATCTCAGCTGTACATTTATGGAAGTTTCCGCTTCTGAAGACGTTACCAAAGTAACAGACGCCTTCCATACTTTGTGCAAGGAGATAGTTGATTACAAGCGAAGATCGAGAACTTTCCTGGATCGCGTGTTTGGACTGAAGAAATCCTGACTTCCGCCGTGAAAAACTAGAAGCCATTATCATGATCTATTGGTGTTTTGTTAGCTAAACTGTTCTTTGTTAAATATTAGTATACAAAATGGAAAACATAATTGTAAATGCCAGTCTCTTGAGCAAATCATCGACTAACTGATTAATACAGCTGTGTAACAGTTCTTGCATATACAGGACAATTTGGCCGTGATAAAATATTCACAATAATGATTTCACAGACTTGACTTGCGAGCTGTTTTCTACATGTTAGAAGGCGTGAGAAATAAACTCACATTTTAGTCGGCACTCACTAAAGCACAGAGAGGAAGTGTATCATGTATTCTGTATCATGTATTCTGTATCATGTATTATGTATCATGGTCTTTCTCCCTGGCCAAGGAGTTGACGACGTTGTTCGTAATCCTGTAACTCCACGTGGGGAAAAGAGCAGCTGCGATATTCCGCAGTGGATTGCGCCCTGCTGGTAACTTACGGAGATATGTGAGTCGGTCGTTCAGAAAGCAGTGGCACACTACTGAACGTAAAAACTTGCCTAGTACATCAACAGCAGCTGAAAAATGCTAGAGTTGACTGCAACGTCCTGTAAGGGATAGGCAACATTATATATATATATATATATATATATATATATATATATATATATATATATATATATATATATATATATATATATATATATATATATATATATATATATATATACGTACTAGCCAATATAAACATATATTGCTGTGCTGTCGATTAGGGGGTCGCGATGCAATGGTGTAGTGGCTAGAAGCTTGCCTGTCGGGCGAAGGTAATGTGTTTGAATTCGATTCGAGGCGCATTTTTAAAATTAACTTGCGTTCCCAGGTCGACAAAGCTTAAACAAAACAAATTAGTTGCATATCCATTACAGGACATCGCAGTCAATCCCAGTATTTTTTCGCTGTTTGTGATTTCTTCGTAAGTTTAAGTTCAGCAGCGTGTGGTTGTTTTGAAAGACCGGTCTGCTTCCGAATCGTCCGCAGCAGTGTTTCGAATGTGGGATTGCGACTTCCGTTTGTAATCCCTCGGCCACACCAGGGCCGTGCCGTGCTATGATAGAGAGAGGCGGCACCGTAAGGGGGCGGCGTTTTTAAAGAAAAGAAAAACATATAAGGGGCGGCATTTCGAAGACTTGCATCATACTGAGAAAATCTACCGCACGGTCCTGAGCCACATCGCCGGTTTTGGGTACCATAAATGTCTGGAGAAGTAAAAGCGATCCAGGGATGTTGACCACATCTCCCCTGGGGTGCCAATTGGACTATACAAATGTCCGTTCTATCGCCATATGACCCAACACACCTTAAGTCCTTTAAGCCTTTAGTGTGGCCGGGATTTGAACCTTTCGACTGCAACTGACAGCAGTACACCACTGAATGTGTACGTGTACATCACTGAAAGCGTACATGTACACCACTGCAGAAGTACTTATACACCACTGAAGACGTGCGTGCACACCACTGAAAGCGTGTGTGTACACAACTGACGGTGTACTTATACACTACTAAAGGTTTGCGTGTACTTCGATGCTGGTACAACACTTTATGTCGTCATTAGCTGGGATTACTGACACCTTGCTGTCTTGGCCGACGAGTGTTTGCTACTTTGTGCTTCAAAAAAAAGGCTCAATAACCACAACCCATGGCGAGGACCCGGGATGGAGTTATACCTCTCTATAGCACAAAGCCTGGGCTGAATTTAGAGACCATGTGTTGCCTATGCAGCATGATCCCTCTCTCGGCCGGCCTAGTTTACTCCAGAGGAATAGTAACACCAATACATCTGGAACAAGACAAGCGGCAGAAGCCGTTGGATCAGCAAGGCAATGCCCTCACTGTCCGCCTCTCGGAGCTTCCATCCTAGACCAGCTGCCAACCAAGGCTTAGGGTCTGGTCTGCCCTGCCATGACATTGTGTCTTCAGGTTGCATTTCCTCGCACCAGGATCAGGCTTGTACCCTCCCAATTGCATTCCTCCACCCGAAGTCGTTGGTACAATGTTGGGGTCAGGTTTGGTAAGCGCCGCCCAACATTCGGCGCTAACAGAAAGCAGGTAGTACCGTCTACTGTCATACGGTAGGTAGCTCAGGCATATCTCACTAAGATCTGACAATAAGTAATATATGGTATATTATTTAGCTAATCCCATAACTATGGAATACTGACAGCAGTCTAACCTAGCAGTGTGTTCTCTGTTATTTACTTCTGTACATTACTTTTATGAGTGCCAATCAATATTTATGAATGCATTTCTCTTGCTATTTCAATGGTTCTGTGGCGTAGGTGTAATGAACGAAGTTTCGCAATCCCAACATACCGGATTTTGGAGCAGATCTCTTTACGTTGATTTTCACAGTGGTATTTATGAGCTTTGGCTGTTCCGAAAACCATGGCGGACTGTGAACTGAACTGATTCAATGCCAGACAAAAAGTACGTTTGGACCAAACATGGGACACAAATCACATGAACAAGTATTATAATGTACTAGTCAATTCCCACTCACTGAGCATTTAAACTCCTGTCTGTTCCACTTTTCACATTGGACAGTGGGGAGCATTTTGTGTGATATTCACTGGCACAGGAACGGAGCATAATGGGGACGACCTGTTGCCGTGAAGTTTGAATCTCGACTAACTAACTAACTAAAACTACGAAAGATACCATGAAACAAAGGAAATGAACGATGACACTAGTATGGCGATATATCGTCCATCTGCAAACATGGGAGTTATTATTCCTTCGGCACTGAATTAGTTAATATTGCCCAGAAAACTCCCCAACAGACAATAACTGCTGGGGTTAACTGCCACGTCCTGTAAAGGACAGCTTACACTTTCAACCGCCTCTAGAGTTCCACTGCAACTGATATTGCTATGTATCGGCGTCGATATGAAATACCTCGCAATACAGCAAATGTAACTGTTGCTTTACATGCAATGTGACCATGTCAGATATTTTCTATATAAATACTCGCAGGCCTGACCAACTGTCCTTTAGCCACACGTTTATTAACAGTTCGAATCTCAGGAAGAAGAGCACTCGTTCTTAAACTACCGTTTCCCTGATGGCGAAGTAGGTCAGCCCCCCCCCCCCCCCCCCCACCCACACACACACACCGGCATTTAGTTGGACTACAACTTTGACTGCTCGTTCAGAAAATCAATCCTCGTTTAATCGCAACGCCCTTCAAAGACAATCAACATAAATGTAGAAAAGAACATGTACCTGTAAACATCCGGCCATGTGTCAATTTCTGTGACCACGGTCTTGTAATTACTAGAACATTGTAACATGTGATGCCTCTCTCAAACAAGGCTTCCAGTGACGAGCCAAGTTAAGTGGCACATGGTTGCTTTCTTGTGGATTTCCTGTCTCTTTAAGTTGCTCTGATATTCTAAGAGTTAACTTAATGTGTACATTGTCGGTAATTTATTGAACTCATTGCTGGTGGCAGTGGAGTAAGTTGTTGTTTTGACGAGTATCTGAGAGAGAGAGAGAGAGAGAGAGAGAGAGAGAGAGAGAGAGAGAGAGAGAGAGAGAGAGAGAGAGAGAGAGAGAGAGAGAGAGAGAGAGAGAGAGAGAGAGAGAAAGAGAGAAAGAGAGAAAGAGAGAGAGAGAGAGAGAGAGAGAGAGAGAGAGAGAGAGAGAGAGAGACAGATCCGGTGTCGTATTGCCAATGCTATCTATGTCAGTGTGTGATAAAAATCATTTTCTTCAATGTAATATAAAATAAATATACGTTTTTCTCAACCGTTTGTCGTGTTTACATCATTTTACACCAGTGTATAGAGATTTATTATGTCGAGTTTACGTCATTTCATACTAATGTACACAGATTTGATTTGTTTGTTTACTTGATGTAAACCCTGGATGACAAAGTTGTAGCTCTTACGTTCAATGCTATTTAAGTCGTTCGAGTCCCGACCAGGCTTGCGTCTTTCGAGGTAAGGTCAGTATCGAGACCTTCCCCTGACCATCTACCCAAATACCATCTTCGTGGGGGGGGGGAGGGGGTGTTACAGGGCTTCCCTGGCCTTTTCCATGTTCAGAAACGAGCGGGGTCAATTGTTATAAATTCCCCGCCTCGAGGCGGCTTCGAGTACATAGCTACCGGGCCAGTATGTAAGTGTGCTAGCCACTCCACTGCCGTTGACTCGCACACCATGTTATACCAGGCACGTACACTAAATGATAGAGTAGTTTGGCTACACTACATGTCATCCACAACTTAGCTCTCAACTCTGTTGAAGGCTTTCCCTTGGATCTGACGGCGATGTTCAGTTGTTTGTCGTACTCAATAAATGCTGGATCGGTTATTTGTCGTACTCAATAAATGCTGGATCGGTTATTTGTCGTACTCAATAAATGCTGGGTATATTGTATTACTGAATAAAGGCTTGTTCGGTTGGTTGTCGTAGTAAATAAATGCTGGGTCTATTGTTTGTCGTACTCAATAAATGCTGGATCGGTTGTTTTTCGTACTCAATAAATGTTGGATCGGTGTAGCTTGTCGTCCCGGGAGGAACGTGGAATCAACAAGCACACCTTTAAGCTTATTATCTTTTGGGATTATTGACTGACTTTTGTCTACACTCCTCCCTTCCATCTTCCATTCCATATATCTCTTTCTTTCTCTCTCTCTCATATTCCTTCATTACATATTCCGACAACAGTTTCCTTCATCAATTAATAAAATATTTATTAATAAAACTATGTCTGGTGTATGTATGGACTGTGTATATGTAGTTGGTAGTGTATTCTATTGTTGGTGCAAGAATGAACTCGGAATGTCTAGTCTCCGTATCACATCTCGCCCAGTCACACGGCCAAACCACAGGACATCAACATTTAACAGGACAGGTCTCACCCTGGATGTTCCGTATGCTTGAGTCTGGAGGTAAATCCGTTATTGAACGAAAGAAAACTGTTCACCACTGGATCACCGTAAAGTAATAATATTCCAGTAAGTCTATGACTTCACCCGAGTCTGCTTCACGAAGTTAATAATCCAACACCGGAAAAACCACATCACCACAGTCCAGCATATTGTATATATCGACTATCAATGTTCTGATTTGTCTATTGTTTCTTCACTATGAGTCTACAGTGTAAACGTATGTAGTTTTATTTGGCTTTGCTTTCCGCAAGATTATCTTCATTTTTCATTGTTACTTTGGATATCTGGATATCCTTTTCTTCTTTTTCAAAGTTCATTTAAGGCTATATTTTATTTCGTCTCCCTATTGTACCCTGTCTATGTTCTTCCTTGGTTTATTGAAGTATTAGATCTCCGCCCAAATGAAATGCCTTGAGTTTATCAACAAAGCTTTTTCTGTACACAAGACGTATGTGTCTATCTTCTCTGATAGGTCAGGATGGGAATTGGAACCTGTGAGATGTATAGTAAATCAAGTGATATGCTTCTGCCACTTAATACTACTTATGTAAGTGCCCTTCTCCAGCCGTAATGAAAAGGCTTCCGAAGGATACACTCACATAAGACATATGAATTCACCAAAGTCTAAACTAATCACTAATAGAAAGCAATGGTAAACGCTATGCACCAACATCTAATTCCCTATGCTAATATTATGCTAATATTAGTTTACCTTATTTCTTCTATTATCATCCCGGAATCGAAATTAATAATTAAGCACATCGGCACTAATATCCCATTGCCCTAAACAATACGGGACTATAATTTCTTTTCCACACCTGGGATTAATAGATATCTCTGTCCAGTTTGGAACACACACTAAAACAGAAAACCCAATTTCTACTATTTATATCTAGTGGCCCGTCCTCCGTTATTGTTTGATGTTCATACCTCAACACTCGTCTCTTGACGTGTCCTGCACATCAAAAGGCGGTGAAATCACGTAGTGATTAGTTGCTCGTTTCATTCCGTTCTTACGCTGTTTCCCTGGGTTCCCCTTACGCTAATACTTCAAAGCGTCCGAACCCGTTGATCGCCTTATCCGTTCATTTGTCCCCAACGCGATCTCCCCGTTTCCCGTGTCCGTCCGATCAGATCGTCAGGCAATGACCTCTGCGAACACCTGTATCCTATTTTTATATCCGGCGGTCAATGATCTTTCATTTATCCTCCTCTCAGACTGAAGTACACGATTGTTAACCCTCCTCCTACATTGTAGTTTTATAGGTAAGTTATCAAGGAATCACTAAACTGCAGTTTTCCCGTGACAATCGGTTAATTGTCGTACTCAATAAATGTTGGATCGGTTGTGTATAAATGCTTGATCGGCTGTTTGCCGTACTCAGTAAATGCTTGATCGGCTGCTTGTCGTACTCAATAAATGCTGGATTGTTTGTGTGTGGTACTCAATGTTTGATCAGCTGTGTCTCATTGTCTTTTTTTTTTTTTTTTTTTTTTTTTGATAGTTGTTTCTGTAGTTTGACTGACTGGTATCTTTAATATTTCTCATTGGTCACTGACATCTTGAAATATAATTTCCAGATCGGACAATCCATCAAATCTGTTCTTTACCTCCACGTTGAATTAATTTTTTTTTTAATTTCCTAGCTCTTCAGTACACGTAGATCAAATGTGTTTATTGGTGTATAGTTGGCCTACTTTAATTGTATGTGTATTGCTTCTCTATGGACGATGTAGCAGTATGTGCTTGTCACAGTTTTTGCGACTTTTAAAACATTTCGAAATCTTCTGTTTATGAGGATGTAATCAATATGGTTTCTGATCTTATGAGCAGGGCTCATCCAAGCCCATTATCTCCTTGGATGTTGTTGATACCAAGTGTTTCCAATAGTAATACCATTCTCTGTTGCCCACTGTACAAATCTGCAACCTTGTTCGTTCTGTTTCCTTAGTCCATACTTGCCTACTGTCACATAATAGACCAACGTGATTTAACCAGTGATGAGAATAAAAGGCGTTCTGAATTAGCGGCATGTTCGAGGCCAAAGGTTGTTTCAACAAATCCAGAAAATGTAATTGCACGTGTTTACATCTGGTCGACGGATTGGGAACACTCGGTGGTGAGTGAGACGGGTCCCTGCATCGCTTTGACAGTTTGTCAACATTCGAATACAGATGGAACCCGTCGGATCCTGGTTGCAATCGGATGTCAGCCATCACAGGTCGGGCAGAGTTAACAGCTGCAGATGTGTAGGGGAAGTGAGTGAGATGACTCAATACACCACTTTGATAGTTTATAAACAGGTCGGATTGAAAGCGGAAGTACTCAGCTCGGAAGAAAACAGTCCATCTGTCATATAGAGTTTCCGGACATCACGCAGATTGGCAGATTGCTATTGACAACTGTTGTTGGGATCATACAGTAACTCGCTAGCTTGTTGGGGATGTCAAAACAAGTGATGACAACTCTGACAGTGACTAAGCCAGGGAGGATAGATTCTTGACAATGGATGATATGCCCAAATAACACCTGTGTGGACATAATGAATACCGTCACGTGACCAATTTTAGGTTTTGCCATAAACCATGATTGGGAGAAACAGTGTTGACCAAAACCGTGGATTATGATGGACGTGTTTGTGGGAGAGCTCTACAGTGTTAGATTAATTTAATATTAACTAGCATGTGTCGTTATGGCAAAGTGTAGCAGCCATCCCGGAATGAGGATAGTTTGCATAAGGTAGTCATATTGTATAATTAGTTCTAATTAATATAGACTGTAGCCTTGTTAAAACTAGAGTGTGATGATTAGCACTGTTAGTGGAAAACTAGCTAGAGTAGGGAAGTGATACTTGGCTCTGTTAGTTGAAAATAGATTAGTGAAGTGTTGATAAGCTTTACTAGTTGAGAAGTGAGTAATGAGGGATAATTGGGATATTCCAGTAGGTGTCCCTGGTGGGCGGGGTTCCGCATTCTGTTTGTTGATTTTTTTTTCTTGTCTTGGCCTGATGATAACCAATGGGTTGAGTCATCTGTCCCTGACAGAGTAGGTTCATTGTATTTTACTGAGCAAGGGCCAATGGCCACGATCATCTAATAGAGATCGGTGACGGGGAGGCTTTCACCAGTTGTATGATCTATTTTACAGGTTCCCTCTGGTCGGGATGAAGCACACAGAATCATTGAAAAATCCGATCCCGGATAAGTTATGATGCAGAAAGACTGGCCAGCCACCTTCTAAATGGGTCGGTGCTAGAAGAAGCTGATACACATGGCTCAGTGGAGCTGAATGGTAGAAGTATCCTACAGGATAAGTACCGAATGAGTTGTAGGTCATACCAGTCTTTAACACACCAGTAGTGATGGATGTTCAGTCCACGTATGACGAGAACAGTAGCGACTGATGTTCACATTGGAGGATAGATAACATTTAAATGCAGTTGTTCCACGTATCAAGGAAATCAGAACTGTCAGACAATTTCTAGTAAATAAAGCAAGCCATTTTAGTCTAGATACAATGACTGTGTAAGAGTGAAAACTATAGAACCTATCGCAAGAAGAAAACGTCATGTTCAAAGGACAGTGTTCCATTTTTTTTTTCACTGCGCCGGAATTATGAAGCCTGCGTTTCTATAAACTATTAGGAACAGTTGTGTTAGGAACAATAATAGTATTTTTCACGGATTATATTTGAATGGGATTCAGATCTCATGGTCATCAGAGCTCCTGGAGGAGGACATGTCTGGAGAGAAGGACACGACTTCGGTGAGGTCCATTGTGATGAGTCTTGTGATGTCGTGTGATCCTTGCCATGATGAGTGGACTCTGAACATGAACTCTGTGGTCTGACCTATACATTTACATTAGAATACACGACACACATTTTCTTCGCATACACGTCTCATATACGTTACACTTTTCTTTTAATAAATTAATCTTTATTAATTTTTAGAAGCAAGAGTTGTTGAGTATGTTGCGTTGGGGAAGTATGAGAGGGGGCATAGTACGACAGTGAGAGAGTGATAGGGAAAGGTGTCCACGGGCTGATGGAGTGTGTTGGACGGAAGCTGGTGGATTCTCCAGGATATTGATAAGGGAAAAAATATTATAATGTGGGTGTTGACTCTCCTCACTCCAGGGACGACACTTTAAAGGAAGACACGACACCTACTATGCATACATCTTGTTTATTTCCAACATTAGCATTAAAGTCTCCCATTATGATATTTAATTCTGAATACTTGCATTTCTTGACAGTATTCTCCAAATCATTATAATATGCATCGATGATGTCATGACTGCTGTCTGTTGTTGGTGCATAAACTTGTATGGTGTTTAGATATATAAAGCATTACACAATTTTGTCAAAATAGACGTAATTAAGATCATTTACGAAACTAAAACACGCATGCAAACACCATTAAAGGACAAACTGATTATTACTTTCCTTCTTCTTCTTCTTATTCTTCTTCTTATTCTTCTTCTTCTTCTTCTTCTTCTTCCGTTCTCTTGTAGGTGCCTATATCTGCGATGTTGTCTTTTGAATGAATTTCACTGTCTTTTTAAATTCACTCTGTGGTCCATAGGGTTTCTGTTGTTTCTCTAGGCCAGAAGGTATGCCTAGATATGTCGTATTTTGGGCAGTCTTGGAGTATGTGATCGGCTGTTTCTTGAATTGTGTATACATGTGGTTGCGTAATCTATTGTGTCCTGTTCTGAGGTGCAGAATAATGATTTGTTTTAGTCTGTCCGTAAAGTCGTAATCGTCTTGAGCTGTTTGAGCTTTCTGACTGATTTGATCATTGTTTTCGGTAGGTGGTATGTAACAGGAACATCAAGTTGTCCTTCTATTGCTCCTTCCTTAGCTAGTCGATCTGCTCACACCTGTCCAGGTACTCCAGTGAGATGGTATCCACTGTATGGTGACCTTAATCTGGCTGCCAAGGTCTTCTCTTCTTCAAGTCCTTCAGGAGTGTTTTTTTTTTCTCCCCGGACGTGATTGCGTTGTGCCTGTTTACAGCAGAGCTGAGTTCTTACGCCGTTAGGCCGACACATCCGACTTCTGCGGGGATTTGATGACTGGGTTAACCTTCCCGGGGGCTGCTAAGTTCAGAAAATAGTGTCCGTAGTACTGGCAATTTCCCAGACAGGAGCGCCTAGAGTACTGATTTTTGCATCTGTCAATAGCACCACAGATTATGTACCATGGTTGGTATTCGGTAATTTCACAATTGCTATCAATCATTGCTTTATATATCCAATCTTAAAACGGCATTATTTTCTCATAATTATATTCCTTTGTTTTCACATAGTTAAATCTACAAGACACATTCTTATAAACTAGTTCCCACTTTGAAGTCCCTCAATTAAACAATGCCTTGAAGACAAAGACTGTTCCCTCGTTCTCCAGGTTTATTTTAAAGCTATCTCTTTTTTTAACCCTAGCTGTGTACTTTCAAGGTGCTCAGCATATGCCTGTTTGTCTTTTTGCCAGGCTCGGCTCGTTTAACTTGGCATATGCGAACACCATTAATAAAAAATTAAAGAAAAACATATTGGCAAAATAAGCGCATTTTCACGAGTAGAGGAGAGTGTAAACTGCAACCGATCTGCGTAAAGGATATTAGACACATATTGTTATTGAGACACAAGAAATTTCAGCCGAGGTGGCGCAATGGCCTGAACGCTGGCTTGCTGGCCCAGTGATCATGTTTTCGGATCCTCACGGAGGCTGTTGTTCTCAAACGGAGCTCGTCTTGGGAAGTAAGGCGGCCGGCTTTATGTTGACCACAGCCCCATGGAATGCCGACTGGTCTTTATAAATATGGGCCTTTCACCACATGGCCAGTGTGTCTGTAGCTGTGTAAAGGGGTCAGTTACTATACAGATTCAGCATATGTCCCATAGGCCGCAAGTGGTGGGACAGGGTCGTCGACTTCCAGTTTCACAAATGTCATGGCCGGAGCTACAGAGCTCTGTGCTCGATGACATCTTCAACAGCCAGCGAAGAGAGAGTGAAGAGAAGAAGGTGAAGGAATGGTGAGAGAAGGAGGCAGGGGAACAGGAGAGCAGGGGTTAGAAGATTCAGAAGCAATTGGGAAAGTATTGGGACTCTTCGCTGGCCGACACTTAGGACTCCGAGGAAAGGCCAGACGGACACATATTAGACTACTACTGGTACCATTGGTATTGAAACCCTTTGTTGGCTGTTGAAGATGACGACGTCGCACGTATGGGAACGTTGCGAATGCTATAATATCGGTTCTTGACTCAACCCAACTCAACTCAACAACCCAACTCAACTGAAACAACTCAACCCAACTCAACTCGACGCAACTCAACAATTTTCTAAAATAATAAATACATTGTATGGAAGTAGTTTCTGCTATAGGTCTGTAATGTGACAGCGCCATCAGATGTTGTAGGCCTGAGGGCGAAGAGACATAGTTCGCCAGTCTGTCCCTCATTCTGGCACTTTCTTCCTCTTCTTATGTTGCCCTGAATCCCCCATTGTGACATATGGATTCAACAGCCTCACTCCCAGCCCTCCCATCTTTAGCTATCCCAGGCAGATCTGTCCTATAGATAGACCCACCAGATCTAGATCTGTCCTACCAGATATGTGATTCTCATATTGTTCATTTCTGATTCCACGTTTCTCCGTGAGTGTTTAGATCCTCGTCTACTCCGGTACTGTACTAGACACAAATGACACCAGTGTTGTCATTGACAGATGTCATGGCAATCCCCAATCCTCACCTCCAGTCATGGCTGACATTTCTAGGTCACCTCTACATACACCTGCTCCGTGGCTAAGGCATAACAGACGCAGTTCGAAATCCCGCATACCCGCGTTCGAAACACAGCTGTGGGTGGATTTGGCAGCAGACCGTTTTGCGTTGGTTTTTTATGAAATGGTATGAGTCTCGGTCGTTCAGAAAGCTATGGCAAACTACTGAACGTAAGCTTGCCAATAGTTCACAACAGGACAAAATGATCGCGTTAACTGCGATGTCTCGTAATAAGGACATGCAACTAACGTTAACTACGTGAGAATTGATGCCACCTGACCAGAGCCCGGTTACAAGATTCAACCATATATCAGACGCCGGTCTCCCTGGCCGAGGAGTTAGCGACTTTCTCCGTAATCCCGTATACTCTCGTGAGTAACGTGACGACGGCGAGAATCGGTAGTGGTTATATCCAGGTCGGTAACTTACGGGGTATGTGAGCCGGTCGCTCAGAAAGCAATGGCAAACTACTGAGCGTAATCTTACCAAGAAATCAACAATCGGCTGAAAGATGCTGATGTTGACAGCGATGTCCTGTAAGGGATATTTTTTTTTTCGCGTTTCCATCCTGTTTCAGGATATTGCGGTCAACACCAGCATCTTTCAGCTGTTTGTTGATTCCTAGGCTAGATTACGCTTATTAGCATGCCACGACTTTCTGAGCGACCGGCTCCATACTCTCATAAGTCACTGGCGCGACTCGAACCACTTCTAATTCTCGTCCGCTCACGTCGACCACGAGAGTATTCGGGGTTAACGGAGAAAGCTGCTAACTCCTCGACTAGGCAGCCGGCGTAAGGGATATGCAAACATTTATTTATATATCAGACTCGTCCTTGACTTGGGGACGTAAATTACAGGTACCTCAGAAGTTGGAGTGGGTTCGGCTGATGGCGATGGACACTGGAAATAGGGAAAACTAATCCACACACAAGAATCAGTCGAGTGCACTAGAAGTAGTAGCACGTGTATGGACTACGCATTAGTTGCAAAGCGAGAGAAGGCAGGGTGTGTCTGCCGTGCTGATTTATGTAGTCATGCTGTGATCTGATTTATATAGTCATGCTGTGATCTGATTTATGTAGTCATGCTGTGATCTGATTTATGTAGTCATGCTGTGATATGATTTATGTAGTCATGCTGTGATATGATTTATGTAGTCATGCTGTGATATGATTTATGTAGTCATGCTGTGATATGATTTATGTAGTCATGCTGTGATACGATTTATGTAGTCATGCTGTGATATGATTTATGTAGTCATGCTGTGATATGATTTATGTAGTCATGCTGTGATATGATTTATGTAGTCATGCTGTGATATGATTTATGTAGTCATGCTGTGATATGATTTATGTAGTCATGCTGTGATATGATTTATTGGTTTAGTCATGCTGTGATATGATTTATGTAGTCATGCTGTGATATGATTTATGTAGTCATGCTGTGATATGATTTATGTAGTCATGCTGTGATATGATTTATGTAGTCATGCTGTGATATGATTTATGTAGTCATGCTGTGATATGATTTATGTAGTCATGCTGTGATATGATTTATGTAGTCATGCTGTGATATGATTTATGTAGTCATGCTGTGATCTGATTTATGTAGTCATGCTGTGATATGATTTATGTAGTCATGCTGTGATATGATTTATGTAGTCATGCTGTGATATGATTTATGTAGTCATGCTGTGATCTGATTTATGTAGTCATGCTGTGATCTGATTTATGTAGTCATGCTGTGATATGATTTATGTAGTCATGCTGTGATATGATTTATGTAGTCATGCTGTGATATGATTTATGTAGTCATGCTGTGATATGATTTATGTAGTCATGCTGTGATATGATTTATGTAGTCATGCTGTGATATGATTTATGTAGTCATGCTGTGATCTGATTTATGTAGTCATGCTGTGATCTGTAATTGACATCTTCTGTTCTGGAGTCATGTTGGCAAGTGTACCGGTCAACTGGTGCTGCTTTCATGTTGTAGAAGTGGACCACTACCTTAAACAGAGTCCGATGCCAGGGTCTGCAAATTGTGGTTTCTTGCTCTGTCTGGCGCTGTAGTGGGATCGCTTGGATACATGTGTCTCTTCCTTGCGTCTGTGTGCTGTCTCTTAACATTTAACAAATGTTCTAACTTCTTTTAGGGAGGCTTTATTTAAGTCTGGTGGAGCCCTGGCTATTCTTCCTCCAGGAATCTTGCTTCCATCAATGTTCTCTCCAAGCCACTCTCCAAGTGACGTTTAATATGGCTGCAGTATTTCAGTTTCCCAGACACGACGTTGTTTATGAGCGTTTTCTTGGATGTTCGGGTCTTGTAGAATTCCATTATTGTTCTTTTTCTTGGTCCACGATATTCTAATAATTCTGTAATATTTGAGCTCAAAAGCCCCAATTGTCGCCCACGTTGTAGTTGCGAATGGACCATGACGCACATCCGTTGTTGCTAAAGGAAAATGTTAGTGTAACTGATTCAGTGCTGAAGGATAATATATCACCAAATATGATCTCCCATTTGTACAGAAGGGCGATATATCGCCAAACTAGGATCATCGAATTATTTGTTTCGTTTTGTTGTATCTTCCGCAATGTCAATGCTTTTTTTTCGTATATCCTTTACAGGACATCGATGTCAACATCAGCATTTTACCGCTGTCGTTGATCTCTTGGCAAGATTACACTCAGTAGTTTGCCATTGCTTTCTGGGCGGCCGGTTCACTTATCCCGTAAGTTACCAACGCGGCGAGAACCGCTTCCAATTCTCGCGCGCTGCGTTACCCTACGTGGATAAACGGGATTACGGAGAAAGTCGTTTAACTCCTCGGCTATAAACAGCCATTGTTGTTGATGATGAAGTTAACGTGTTGAAAGTCTGTCCATTTCTTCCCTGTTGAGTGTGATCTGTGGTTGATCATTCAGTTAGCCACTTATCCCAGTGGATACTCGACCCCCAGAGCTGCGTTTGCCACACCGAGGCGTGTGTCCCAACCACGTGGAAATCCTAGTGTAGAAGAGGATCATCTGGAGTATGTGCCTGTTTATTTCGCTCAACTTCCCGTGTATACAACTCCTGCACATCCAGGAATATTGGCTCCAAACATTGTTTTGAGAAGCTGAAGTACTTTTATCTTCATTAAACGTGGTAGTGGTTTTTACAGAGCACCAATAGAAGACTGCTGTCTGTTTCTCTACACTTCAAGCTAGAATCAAGAGTGTTATATGTGTATTTCTCTACACCTTAGGTTCGATTCAAAAGTGTGTGCGTTTATGTTTGTCTACACTCCACGGGAGAATCAAGAAAGCGTATGTTTTTTATTTATTTTGTTTTGGGCGCTCACTCTCTTTTGAACTCAAGCGTTGTCTTTACACATTACTTCTAGTAGCACTGGACTGAATTTTGCGTGTGAATTAGCTTTCCCTATTGCCAGTGTCCCTCGCCATCAAGCGAACCCACTCCGACTTCAGACTTACTTGTAATTTACGTCCCCGAGTCAACATTTTAGTCCAACTTTCCGGTGTAGGGGTTGAACCCCTTACCTCGGCATCAGCACACCGGATGTTTAAGAACGCGCGTTCTTATCAGTTCAGCCATGCTGACAACTGAATGTGTATGTGTGTGCGTGCGTTATACTTCTTAGGGTATAATCAAGTGTGCGTGCGTGCGTGCGTGTATTTTTTTATTTTATTTGGGTCTACATCCCACGGCAGAATCAGGAATGTGTATGTGTATTTATCTACAACTCAGGTTAGAATCAAAAGTGTGTGGGTGTGTAATTTGCTCTTCATCCTAGGATCTGTCTGTGTGTGTGTATGTGTTTGTGTAGAGAGTTTAGTTTAGTCGACGGATCAATATCACGGCACACGGGTGTAACCCATAAGTGCTCCGTTCTACTCCTAACTCAAACCTGAGTCCATAGAAGCTCAGCTCAGTGCACGAACTATGTAGCACCGGCGAAGATCTTGAAATACTTTGGGCAGGTTTTTAACTCGAAATTTTGCCCGGGCAGCGCCGTTAGGCTACTCTTTTTCGATTTCCAACGGCCAAGGATTCTTTACGTGCGCAACAATACACACGGGTGTCCGTTCTCACTAGCCAGAGACCAGGGGAAATTTTGTTACTAGAAGTCCACGTGAAAAAAATCCCGGTCCTATCTGGGGCTTGAACCCGGGACCTCCAGCAATAGAGGCGGACACCATACCTCGAGACCACTCAGCCCTCTTGTGTAGAGAAATAACCACTATGATACTTCATGACAGCATTACTACTATAACATTACTGTCACAGAGATAACCACTATGATTAGCATGAGAGCATTACTTTACAGATACAAACAATGGAAGCCTTCCTCTTCTCCAGCTGTCCCTGCCGGTCATCTCCCATATGACAACACCCATCTACCATGTCAATAGCAGGAGGTGATTGTGGGCGTGGTGTGAGACTGACTTCAGTGGCACAATCCAACCAATCATAAAGACATCTAAACAAGGGCTTGTCGAGAGTGGGTTGAGAGCCGACGTTCTATTGGAGAATCAGAAGCAGACGGATACAAGAATGTAAGGAAAAGACGCTGTTGCTGGACAGGACACCCACCGAGAAAGCCAGATAATAGTATAACTAGGAAGTTTAGCTTCTGGAACCCGCAGGGCAAAATTAATAAAGGGAGACCTAAAAGCACACAGAGAAGAGAATTACAAACAGATATGAACAATACTGCATAAAAACCATTCTTAATTTCATCGTATTCAAACTGTTATTTTCTTGTATTCATTGCATTATGTACAAGGTAGAAAACATACACACAGACAATAAAACAAGGCCACAGCAAAACTGCAAATCACAACTCGGGTTGTATTTGTGAACAAATCAGCAATATTAAAACCACCGACAGACTAACATACTGGATATACTGTTTATAAAAATAAGTCCCAAAGCGGATATGGGTCCACAATGTGCTTGTAGGCTTTGTTGCACGCAGGGATTGGGGGTGGGGGATGGTTGGACGGAAGGATAGAGGGGGCGCAGTCTTTACCTCATCTAGCGAACGAACCTCGCCCGACAGTGCTCATTACATTACCGGTGTGTCCCACATTGAACAGAGGTGAGCAAGATGCCATTTCAAGCTTTCAATCCAGCAACTATACTTCTTACGTTCGCTTAAAATTTGTCTGTATCTGCAACGCTATATCTTGTATGAATTTCGCTGTCTTCTTTAGTTTACTCAGCGGTCAATAGAGTTTATCTTCCACTGTCGTCTCTCTAGGCCAGAAGGTTTGCCTATATATGTTATATTTTGGGCAGTCTTGGAGTATGTGCTCTGCTGTCTGCGGCGCCAATCCACATGTGTACATGGCTCATTCACCAATCTTGAAGTGTGTATACATGTGGTGGCAAATATACTAATCTCATATTAATTTATTCGTTAACTGGCGGTCAACGAATATGGAACACAGAACAAGAAACAAAACAGAAGTATGTTTGAGAAAATTAATTAGATAACTACTATTAGTGTTGGAACTCTTCGCTGGCTGCTGAGGATGGGGACGGAGCGCTTATGGGAATGTCCCGAATGCTGTGATGTCGGTTCCTAAATCAATCAATCAATCAATCAATTAGATAACTGAGAAATGGGACAGCTAATGGTTTGCTTATAATAAATTACAAACATCATTTACTTGGTACCTGCGCAAACTAAGACTAAAATAGTATAATCACCAATGTGGAGCTTATGGAGAAAACCAGAGAAATTACAAACAATCAAGGGGTGAGGACAAGACGATAGTGCTGGGAAGGACACTGACTGCGGACAGCTGTAATAGAATCACTAGAAAGTCCTGTTTCTAAGAAGGGCAGAAGTAAATCAAATCAAATCAAATCAAATCAACTTTATTAGGGTCACAAATTGGGCGCGCAGGCCCGTCTTACATTCGGCCCTTCCAATCACTCGTCTTTCGTTCATCAAGAGCATTATACATTTACATAGGAAGAAAAATAAACATTGTGAAATGAATGTTGTAAACATAAACAAGGCTAATTACCATGTTATGAGGCCCATCTCCCACCTATCCATACATCACCCCACCCACACCCCCACCTACCCACACACACGCGCACCAAGGGACACATAAACACCCCCACCTACCGACACACACGCACACCAAGGGACACATACATACCCCACCAACCGACCCATCCCCTCCCGCACATCCCCACCCACACACTGCCCTCACCTGATCCCCCAACCAAAACACACTCGCCACCCACAAACATTCCTCCACCAACCCACACATCCCACGCCCATCCACATCCTACCCCACACATCCTCTCCCCACCCACACCTCAAACCACCAATCCCCCAGCCACATCTCCATCCACAACATATTCCCCACCCACACACACAATCCCCCACCAACCCACACATCGCACATCCACTCACACATCCCCAAACCATACACACACATCCCCACCAACTGACATGTCCCTACCCCCCCCCCCCCCACACACACACATCTCCCTAACCACCCATACATCCCCAATCCACTCACACACACCCCACCACCCACACATACAACTTCCACCCACCCACACATGCCTTAACCTAGTCCCCCACCACACAATCCCCCACCCGCACATCACATACACCCCTACCACGCACTATTCCCAACCCAAGCACCACACACACATATCCCTCACCAACACATCCCCACTTACACACCACACACATATCCCCCACCCAGATACCACACAATATTCCCACCCACATCCACACAGATACCCTTACCCATCCACGCCACATACCCCCACTCACACACCACAAACATCCCCCACCCACACACACATACCTCACCCACATAATATCACCAACCAACACACCACACACCTCTACCCACCCACACACGCATTCCCTACCCGTCCACCAACACACACTCACTCACGCATACATCCTCCACTACGCACCCACACACCCCCACCCACCCACTCCCAACCAAACATCTTTCGATCACAATACCCCTACCCCCACACACATCCTCCACCCACTCACACATCCCACCCCGACACATACAACTCCCTCACCCACCTACACATCCCTAAGCCACTCACACACCCCCACCCACACATTCCCCATCCACATACACACATCTCCCACCCACACTCCCCCACATACTTCCCCCAACCACCACAATCCCCTGCTCACCCACACATATACCCACCCATACGCACATTCCCCACACCCATCCCCCACACCACACACTATCCTCCACCCATACCACCACAAACATACCCTCCACCCACACATCATTCACACATCCCCCACCAACACACCGCACACATATCTCAAACCCACACACCATACACTTCTCCCCACCCGCCCTTCCATCCCAAATCCACCCAACACAATCCCCTACCCACACAACCCCGCCTCCCACACATACTTCCTCAAACCATCCACACATCTCCACCCACATAAACACACATCCCCTGCATCCGTCCCATACACATATCCTCCACCCATACACACATCCCCCACACCCATTCCAACACCCCTACTTTCACCCCCACACATCCATCCACACATCCCACCAAAACCCACACACCCCAACCCATCCAAATGCATACCCCCACCCACACACACCCCACCCACACATATCCCCACACTCACACACATCCTCCACATACACTCACACTTCCTCACATCTAGACACATACAAAATGTCTCACGTTAGTATTGAAACTAGTATGAACAAACTCCCACACTTTACTCACACACATACACTGACACTTGTCATGAGCAGTCTCATAAAAATGTTAAACATGGAGAAAATGTGTACATAAAATGTATGTGACGTAAAAATAGTGATGCTCTCTCTCTCTCTCTCTCTCTCTCTCTCTCTCTCACACACACACACACATTCACTCTCACTCTTCCGCTCATTCACTCTCACGCTCACTCATTCACTCGCCCGCTCACTCATTCACTCTCACGCTCACTCGTTCTGCCTCTCATTCACACTCACTGACTCACTCACTCAAACTACAGTAATGAACATGAGTTTATATTATGCATGATAAAATCAAATGGTATTTAACTGATAATATGACAGGTGAGAAGTAGGCACCACTAGGGGTCTACAGTATTTACCAGTAGATGCCGGGTCTCGTCTAGTCCGTCCTTTAATGTCTAACTCTTTCCTTGACCTCCTTCTCGCTCTCTGTGCTGGTAACCTTATTTTTAAAAACCTCAACTGGAATTAAACACAAACGTGTTGGCAATGGCCAGGAAACGTAATTCATAGCAAAAGCTGCCAAAATGTTTAGCTAACAACTGTGCAAGCTGGTATACATTTCATTTGCCAGTAGAGTATAGGCCGTTAACCAACTCACATCAAGTCCTTTGTAGACATTAATGATTTGTTGGATTTTGCTGCTGAAGTTTTGTACAGAATGATGTAGTCAGTCTCAGGCCGATCCTCCTTAGTCACATTTTATGACATGCAAGACAAGTTACAGTTTGACTATTCTTTGCTTCCCTATCTTCTTCTTCTTATAATCCATGCCGTGTAGTGTTGGTGATCATGTCTGTCCAGAGCTTTCTGTCTATTGTCCTGCACATCATTTCTGATACCCACGTCCCTCCATGCCATGATGTCAAACTGTTCTGTCCAGCATCTTCTCTCTTTGTCTCCCCTTCCTCTCTTCTCCTCCAAACTTCCTGCTGTGATAATATACTCCAGCTTTCCTTTCATCACGGCATGCCCACAGAATCTGGATTCTTCTAATGAGGGTAACCAGCTCTCCTTTCATCACGGCATGCCCACAGAATCTGGATTCTTCTAATGAGGGTAACCAGCTCTCCTTGTCAGTTTTCTTCTTCAAAGATAAATTCACTGCTCTTTCTGTCCGTCCATAGTGTTCTTATCATTCTTCTATACAACCACATCACGGCTTTCACATAATTCCTAACTTGTCTCCTAATTGTCAATGAATCGCTTCCATACATCGGGATTGGCTCTAAGAACTCTTTCTCTTATCTGGATGGACAGCAGATAAATTGCAGAGAATCTTGCTTCCCAAACAGTCCCAGTCAAACACCAGCTAATCTCATACTTCCCTTACAGCCCCAGTCAAACACCAGCTAATCTCATACTTCCCTTACAGCCCCGGTAAAACACCAGCAAGTCTCATCCTTTCCTTACAGCCCCGGTAAAACACCAGCAAATCTCATCTTTCCCTTACAGCCCCGGTCAAACACCAGCAAGTCTCATCCATTCCTTACAGCCCCGGTAAAACACCAGCAAGTCTCATCCATTCCTTACAGACCCGGTAAAACACCAGCAAGTCTCATCCTTTCCTTACAGCCCCGGTAAAACACCAGCTAATCTCATTCTTCCCTTACAGCCCCAGTCAAACACCAGCTAATCTCATACTTCCCTTACAGCCCCGGTCAAACACCAGCAAATCTCATCTTTCCCTTACAGCCCTGGTCAAACACCAGCAAGTCTCATCCATTCCTTACAGCCCCAGTCAAACACCAGCAAGTCTCATCCATTCCTTACAGCCCCAGTCAAACACCAGCAAGTCTCATCCTCTTATAGCCCCGGTCAAACACCAGCAAGTCTCATCCTTCTCTTACAGCCCCAGTCAAACACCAGCATGTCTCATCCTTCTCTTACAGCCCCAGTCAAACACCAGCAAGTCTCATCCTTCTCTTACAGCCCCAGTCAAACACCAGCAAGTCTCATCCTTCTCTTACAGCCCCGGTAAAACACCAGCAAGTCTCATCCTTCTCTTACAGCCCCAGTCAAACACCAGCAAGTCTCATCCTTCTCTTACAGCCCTGGTAAACCACCAGCAAGTCTCATCCTTCTCTTACAGCCCCGGTCAAACACCAGCAAGTCTCATCCTTCTCTTACAGCCCCGGTCAAACACCAGCAAGTCTCATCCTTCTCTTACAGCCCCAGTCAAACACCAGCAAGTCTCATCCTTCTCTTACAGCCCCAGTCAAACACCAGCAAGTCTCATCCTTCTCTTACAGCCCCAGTCAAACACCAGCAAGTCTCATCCTTCTCTTACAGCCCCAGTCAAACACCAGCAAGTCTCATCCTTCTCTTACAGCCCCAGTCAAACACTAGCAAGTCTCATCCTTCTCTTACAGCCCCGGTCAAACACCAGCTAATCTCATCCTTCTTCTTCCTTTGTCTTTTATCCCCCTGTCGACATAAGCCAACTCATTTGACTGCATTTTGTAGCTGAATCTTTCTACAAGAATGGGCAGCCAGTCAACAAGCCTCCTGAGTCACCTCATACGACGAACGAACAAACAAACGAACAAACAAATTAACAAACTTTATTTTCAAATGGTTAAAGAATTGGGCATGCAGGCCTGTCTGACATTCTGCCCTTCATCTCTATTTCCTCTCATACATTCTTTCATTCAACATCACTTATGAAGCTAATCTTAAACAAAAGAAGAATAAGCATTAAAACTCCTGAGTCACCTTCTACGACATGCCAGATAGATTACAGTGTTACACAAGCCTCCTGAGTCACCTCATACGACATGCCAGATATGTTACAGTGTTACACAAACCTCCTGAGTCACCTTATACGACATGCCAGATAGGTTAGTGTTACACAAGCCTCCTCAGTCACCACTTATGACATGCCAGATATGTTACAGTGTTACATGACCCTCCTGAGTCACCACTTATGACATGCCAGATAGGTTAGTGTTACACGACCCTCCTCAGTCACCACTTATGACATGCCAGATATGTTACAGTGTTACACGACCCTCCTCAGTCACCACTTATGACATGCCAGATAGGTTAGTGTTACACGACCCTCCTCAGTCACCACTTATGACATGCCAGATAGGTTACAATGTTACACAATCCTCCTGAGTCACCTCTTATGCCATGCCAGATATGTTAAGTGTTACGCAAACCTCCTGTGTCACTTCTTACGGCATGCCAGATATGTTACAGTGTTACAAAAGCCACCTGAGCCACCTCTTATGACATGGCAGATATGTTACAGTGTTACTATTCTTCTGCTTGTCTGAAGGGCCTGATAACACAGCGTGGAACCTCGTCAAAGGGATGTCATGTTAGCGTACAAGAGCACTTAATGTATCACTCCACACGATTTATGTTGGTCACACTGGTGTGATAACTGCACAGATATCAACCATTTCACTAACACAGGTCGACGTGATATCACCTGAAGGACTACCTAACAGACAAATATGACAGTTATAACCACAGAAGAGTTCACATCAGTTTGTCTACAAGAGACCAAGCATCGATGTCTTATTTACATATATCCACAGCACAAGAGGTAGACAGCTGTGGACAGACATGATCGCCAACATTACATGGACTTTAAGAAGATCTCTCTCTCTCTCTCTCTCTCTCTCTGCATGCATTGTGTGTGTGTGATTATGTTTCTCTCTCTCAGTGCATGCATATGTGCATGCATATCTCTCTCTCTCTCTCTCTCTCTCTCTCTCTCTCTCTCTCTCTCTCTCTCTCTTATGTTTTTCAAGTTATTTTTAATGTATACCAAAATAATTTCCCCCAACCAATCACGTCAGAGACAATCACAGATTCATAAATTAACAAATATTGAGCAGTACTGAAAGAAAGGAGAAGAACATTACAGAAAAGGTGTTCTCAACGCTCGCTGCCTGATGACATGCAATAGTATCTATAAGATGTGCCAACTGGCAGCTGCCTAATGACATACATAAGTATTAACTGAAGTGTAAAACCTGGCAGCTACAGTGGTGTACTGGCTAGATGCTCGCCTCCCAGCCCGGTGCTCATGGGTTTAAATCCAGATCAGGGTGGTTTCTGACAACTATTTTGGGCTCTCAGGTCAATGCAGCCTAAAATGGCTACCAGGAAATGGCTGGGGAAGGTGGCTGATGTGACACTATTGAACCACATCTCCCACGGAGTGCCGACTGATGTATAAACATTCGGCTCCAGCATCTTATGTCCTAAACACCTTAAGCGTGCAAAAGGCTCCTATTTACTAGACAGCAAAGCGCAGCAATAAATAAACATGCTCCGCTAACTGAATATCTGAATCAATGCAATACACTTAGGTCGACAGCATATTCAGAATAAATAGTATATGTGAAGCACAAAACACGGTTAAGGACAATTTAACTGGAACAAATATACTTATATAGAGGACTGGAAAAACTAGTGAGTAGAAATTAGAAAGCATGATATTAAGTATGAAAGCCATGACAACACATAATCCTGCTTGTATATTACATGAAAACTGAAACTACATGTCCACATTAGAATTTAAATGGACCGAACAGGATACATGCTATCTTGTTAAATAAATACTATAGAAATGGTGCATATATTACAAGACACACAAGAAAACCGTCATTTGTTCAAACTAATCACACTAGATTGAGGTCATGCAGCCAAAAGGTTAAGTGATGACAGATTCAATGCTAAACAAAAAGTGTGTTTGGATCTAACAAACATGGATGGCAGAAAATGGGAAGTGGGGGGTATGTCACAGTTATGACTTACAAGTTGTTAATATGGTAGCAGATATGTTGTATTATATATCAAATTAAGGGGGTTGCATAGGGAAAACTACTGTATATAAGCTGGTACACTAGTGGTGGGTAGTGGGTTCCCTTCAGTTCGTCTTAAATACTGATTTCTCGGCCATGACTTGGGGGTGTAAATAACAAGTAGCCCACAAGTCAGAGTGGGTTAGCCTGCTGGCGGGGGACACTGGTAAAAGCTGGCCAACCCACGCAACAATCAGCCCAGTGCAGACTATGCTGAAGCTCACAGCAAGTGAACAGAAAAAAATCCCACCAAAGATTTAACCTTGACCCTCTAAATGAGATCATTCCTTTGCTGAAGGCAACATGTCTTGCAAAGATCAACCATCTGCACATCCCATTCTCACCAGTAATAGCAAAAGGACTGGCCATTGTACTTTACATTTCATAGTACAGGTGGCCAAAATATCACACTGAGAATTGCTGATTCAAATGACTTCATCATCTACCTGGCACAAGCAAATATGTGAGAATGTCTTGTTTTACAAGCCGAGACATTCAGTTACATTTGCTGACAGTACACACTGACACATGCATATCTCATGATGAGGACGTGAAATTGTACAGTTTCCAGATATTCGATCTGATTGAATCCTCCTCAAAGAGCTGCCATTAATGTTAATCAGTATTAGTCTTAAACCCACTTGCCCAGCGCTGACGCAAACCATTCTGCACAAAACTGCAGCATTGTAAAATCCGATCTACACACAACTGCAGCACTGAATGAGGCAAACCACTCTACACAGAACTGCAGTATTGAGGCAAACCACTCTACATAGAATTGCAGCATTAAATGAAGCAAACCATTCTACACAGAACTGCAGCACTGAATGAGGCAAACCACTTTACACAGAACTGCAGTATTGAGGCAAACCACTCCACACAGAACTGCAGCATTGAATCAGGCAAACCACCTCTACACAGAACCACAGCATTGAATTAGGCTAACCACTCTACACAGAACTGCAGTAATGAATGAGGCAAACCACTCCACACAGAACTGCAGCATTGAAGCTAACCATTCTACACAGAACTGCAGCACTGAACGAGGCAAACCATTCTACACAGAACTGCAGTATTGAGGCAAACCATTCTACACAGAACTGCAGCACTGAACGAGGCAAACCATTCTACACAGAACTGCAGCACTGAACTAGGCAAACCATTCTACACAGAACTGCAGTATTGAGGCAAACCATTCTACACAGAACTGCAGCACTGAACGAGGCAAACCATTCTACACAGAACTGCAGCACTGAACGAGGCAAACCATTCTACACAGAACTGCAGTATTGAGGCAAACCATTCTACACAGAACTGCAGCACTGAACGAGGCAAACCATTCTACACAGAACTGCAGTATTGAGGCAAACCATTCTACACAGAACTGCAGCATTGAAGCAAACCATTCTACACAGAACTGCAGCACTGAACGAGGCAAACCATTCTACACAGAACTGCAGCAATGAATGAGGCAAACCATTCTACACAGAACTGCAGCATTGAATCAAGGCATGCTGGTAATTATATTTTTCTTATGTTCACCTCCACACTGCAGCACACACTCAGCTATCCTGTGTGTATTAGAGAACATGGAACTATCCAATCATCATGAAATATACTATTGATTTAGTTTATTTCACAGCAACTGAAAAGATTAGAATTCTCATATACACAAATGGTGGAACAACAGCTTTCAACTGCTTTCATCAGCAATTCAACTATTCTCATACAGGTAAGATGGAGTAATCGTTGAACTTTATCCAACTCAACTATCTTCATACACATATGATGGAATAATCGCTGAACTTTAACCAACTCAACTATTCTCATATACATATGATGGAATAATCGCTGAACTTTAACCAACTCAACTATCTTCACACACATATGATGGAATAATCGCTGAACTTTAACCAACTCAACTATCTTCACACACATATGATGGAATAATCGCTGAACTTTAACCAACTCAACTATTCTCATATACATATGATGGAATAATCGCTGAACTTTAACCAACTCAACTATTCTCATATACATATGATGGAATAATCGCTGAACTTTAACCAACTCAACTATTCTCATATACATATGATGGAATAATCGCTGAACTTTAAACTCAGCTATTGTCATACACATATGATGCAGAAATCACCAACTCAGCTATATTTTCACAGAGTAATTAACAAACTGACAAAAAACCAGTTACAACTTTTCCATACAAGGATTCAGATTTTGGCGGCACTTCGGGGGGGTTCCCTGTGGAAAGAGATCGAGCCAGGGGAAAAAAAACCCGGGTAAAGACGTTTTTCTGGACTCCCTTCCTTTTACATAATTTAAATTTTTCGTAGGACTTTTGTTTTGGGCATTCGGGGGCAAAAAATTTCAGGACCGTGCGGGTTTGTTGGTTTGGCGAGGCCCGTCTGTTCCATTTTCATTTTGGGGGCAGGGGACTTGTATGATATTCATGGCACGGGAACGGAACAAATGGGGAAACCCTTTGCCTTTGAAGTGAAACCGCGACTGACAACAGGTCAAACTGCAAGACAGGCAAATTAGTTCAACTATAAGACAGCAATTAGCTTGCTTTAACAATTGCCCAAAAAGAACTTCATACAGAAACAAAGAAGCTATTAAAGTTCTTTGAAGTATACAAATGGAATACAGACAAAGGAGAAAAGTTGCAAAAACACACACAGAGCGGGGAAGACTAAGATGGGCAAAATGGGGGAAAATACCAGTTTTCACATGCACCACGGGGGGGCAAACTTTGCAGCAAGATGGCCCTTACCAGCCAACCGCCACCGCCAGGATCGTATTATTAAGCCTTTTTGAAGCATAATGTACCAAATATCTCTGCAAAACGAAATGGGGCCAAGACTTCACAAAATAAAAACAAAACCAAAAACTGTTAGAAGTTTTCCACGAACAAAAGAAAGGATCAAGAAATGTTAGAAGTATTTACAAAGTAAAAAAACAAAATCCAAGAAAAAGAAGAAATATTTACCAGTACAAAACAAAAGCTCGAAATTGTAAAGTACTTTACAAAGTAAAACAACAAAAACTCAAGAAATGTTTTAAGTACTTCACACCTAACAAACAATCTCAAGAAATGTTAGAAGTACTTTACAAGTAACAAAACAAAAGCCAAGAAAGTTGAAGTACTTTACAAAGTAACAAAAAAAAAGCTCAAGAAAGTGAAGTACTTTTCAAAATAACAAAACAAAGCTCAAGAAATTTTGAAGTACACAAATAAAAAACAATCTCCAAAAGGTAGATACTTCAAAGTAACACACGAAAACTCAAGAATGTTTGAAGTACTTCCCAAAGTAACAAAACAACAGTTAAAGAAAAGGTAAAAATACTTCCAAAATAACAAAAAAAATTAAAAAGGGGGAGTTTTTGTAACAAACAAAAATCAAAAAATTTAGAAGTACTTCACAAAGAAAAAAAACAAAAGAAAGAATTTAAAGTACTTCACAAAGTAACAAAACAACCAAGAATGGTAGAAATATCACAAAGTAAAAAACAAAAACCCAAAAAGGGTTAAAGTACTTCACAAAGTAACAAAACAAAGCCAAAAAGTGTTGGAAGTAATTCACAAATTACAAATCAAAATCAAAAATTGTAGAAGTACTCACCCAAAATAACAAAAAATAGCCAAAAGGTAGAATATTTACAAAAATACAAAATCAAAAACTCAAAAAAGGTAAAGATCACAAAGTAACAAATCAAAAATTCAAAAGTGAGAATACTTCACAAAGTAAAAAAAAACCCTAGCTAAAGAAATGGGAAAAAATAATCACGAGTAACAAAACAAAAGCTCAAAAATGTTAGAAATACTTCACAAAGTAACAAAACAAAATCCAAAATAGTAAAGTACTTCGCAAAGTAACCAAAAAAAAGCCCAAAAAATTTTAGAAGTCTTTTCAAAGTAACAAAACAACCCAAAAAATGGAGAGTACTTCACAAGTAACAAACGAAAATCAAAAAATTTTAAAAAACTAAAAAACACAAAAAATAAAAAACAAAAACAAACCAAAATAAAAAGGTAAAGTTTCCAAAAAAAAAAACCAAAAAGTTTAAAAACCCCAAAAAAAAACAAGAAAAAAAGGTAGAAGCTTCACAAATAACAAAAAAAACTCAAAAAAGGGGGTTAAAGAAAAAAAAAACCAAAGTTTTAAAAAACCCCAAAGTAAAAAATGTAAAAGGGAAAGTATTTACAAAGT
>JACEFZ010002427.1:0-2500 GCA_014155875.1 Cepaea nemoralis
GCCCCGGGAATGTACTTGCGAAACAGCGTCTAGCTTGTTACAGTGACAGAAACGGCATCTTTCTGTCTGTGACAGCTGTCTGCGATTGCTGTATGTGCCCGCTTTCTGTCCCTGGTGTCTGTGTGTGTCTATGTCTGTGTCTGCAGTCTGTTTCTGTGTCTGCTGTCTGTACCCGTTGTCTATGTCTGCTGTCTGTGTCTGCTGAATGTATCTGATGTCTATATCTGCTGTCTGTGTCTGAAGCTATGGATGCTGTCTGTGTCTGCTGAAAGTATCTGATGTATGTACCCGCTCCATGTGTCTGTTGTCTGTATCCGCTGTCTGTGCTTGCTGTCTATGTCTGCTGTCTATATCTGAGTCTATGGCTGCTGTCTGTGCTTGCTGTCTGTGACAGTTTATGACAGTATTGTACATGTCTTTGTACCAGAGAGTGTCCTGCTGTCTGTGCCTGCTGTCTGTGACAGTTTATGACAGTATTGTACATGTCCCTGTACCAGAGAGTGTCCTGCTGTCTGTGCCTGCTGTCTGTGACAGTTTATGACAGTATTGTACATGTCTCTGTACCAGAGAGTGTCCTGCTGTCTGTGCCTGCTGTCTGTGATAGTTTATGACAGTATTGTACATGTCCCTGTACCAGAGAGTGTCCTGCTGTCTGTGCCTGCTGTCTGTGACAGTTTATGACAGTATTGTACATGTCCCTGTACCAGAGAGTGTCCTGCTGTCTGTGCCTGCTGTACCTGACCATGCTGACCAACGCTATGTTCTACAACACTACCTCCAGCCAGGAGTCCGCCTCCAACTCCTTCACCTTCGGCCCGTTCTCCCTCTCTCCGGAAGAGGTATGTCATTGTGTATCTATCCATACATTGTCACAGAAGAGGTATGTCATTGTGTATCTATCCATACATTGTCACAGAAGAGGTATGTCATTGTGTATCTATCCATACATTGTCATAGAAGAGGTATGTCATTGTGTATCTATCCATACATTGTCACAGAAGAGGTATGTCATTGTGTATCTATCCATACATTGTCACAGAAGATGTATGTCATTGTGTATCTATCCATACATTGTCACAGAAGATGTATGTCATTATGTATCTATCCATACATTGTCACAGAAGAGGTATGGTCATGTGTATCTATCCATACATTGGGGTCACAGAAGAGGTATGTCATTGTGTATCTATCCATACATTGTCACAGAAGAGGTATGTCATTGTGTATCTATCCATACATTGTCACAGAAGAGGTATGTCATTGTGTATCTATCCATACATTGTCACAGAAGAGGTATGTCATTGTGTATCTATCCATACATTGTCACAGAAGAGGTATGTCATTGTGTATCTATCCATACATTTGTCACAGAAGAGGTATGTCATTGTGTATCTATCCATACATTGTCACAGAAGAGGTATGTCATTGTGTATCTTATCCATACATTGTCACAGAAGAGGTATGTCATTGTGTATCTATCCATACATTGTCACAGAAGAGGTATGTCATTGGTATCTAATCAATAACATTGTCACAGAAGAGGTATGTCATTGTGTATCTATCCATACATTTGTCACAGAAGAGGTATGTCATTGTGTATCTATCCATACATTGTCACAGAAGAGGTATGTCATTGTGTATCTATCCATACATTGTCACAGAAGAGGTATGTCATTGTGTATCTATCCATACATTGTCACAGAAGAGGTATGTCATTGTGTATCTATCCATACATTGTCACAGAAGAGGTATGTCATTGTGTATCTATCCATACATTGTCACAGAAGAGGTATGTCATTGTGTATTCTATCCATACATTGTCACAGAAGAGGTATGTCATTGTGTATCTATCCATACATTGTCACAGAAGAGGTATGTCATTGTGTATCTATCCATACATTGTCACAGAAGAGGTATGTCATTGTGTATCTATCCATACATTGTCACAGAAAAGGTATGTCATTGTGTATCTATCCATACATTGTCACAGAAGAGGTATGTCATTGTGTATCTATCCATACATTGTCATAGAAGAGGTATGTCATTGTGTATCTATCCATACATTGTCACAGAAGAGGTATGTCATTGTGTATCTATCCATACATTGTCACAGAAGATGTATGTCATTGTGTATCTATCCATACATTGTCACAGAAGATGTATGTCATTGTGTATCTATCCATACATTGTCACAGAAGAGGTATGTCATTGTGTATCTATCCATACATTGTCACAGAAGAGGTATGTCATTGTGTATCTATCCATACATTGTCACAGAAGAGGTATGTCATTGTGTATCTATCCATACATTGTCACAGAAGAGGTATGTCATTGTGTATCTATCCATACATTGTCACAGAAGAGGTATGTCATTGGTATCTTATCCATACATTGTCACAGAAGAGGTATGTCATTGTGTATCTATCCATACATTGTCACAGAAGAGGTATGTCATTGTGTATCTATCCATACATTGTCACAGAAGAGGTATGTCATTGTG
>JACEFZ010002427.1:5000-196169 GCA_014155875.1 Cepaea nemoralis
GGCTTGAGTTAGCACCCAGACCTGCATCCATCCACCAACCGTTGCGCCATCAGCCTTATCCAGTCAGCCTGTTTGACCTACTTTCAGGTCAGCAGTATCTTCAGTGTGGCCCGGAGTCCCTGCCTGCCCAAGGACCCCCACGGTCCAGACACGTCGGTCTCTCGCCCAGGCACGGCCATGTCCAACACCTCCACAGAAGAGCTGACGCCAAGGAAGAAAAAGGTAGGCAGTTCGTGTCCACCTCCCACTTGCTCCTATTTGCTAACACTTGTTCCCATTTGCTAACACTTGTTCCTATTTGCTAACACTTGTTCCCATTTGCTAACACTTGTTCCCATTTGCTAACACTTGTTCCCATTTGCTAACACTTGTTCCCATTTGCTAACACTTGTTCCCATTTGCTAACACTTGCTCCCATTTGCTAACACTTGTTCCCATTTGCTAACACTTGTTCCCATTTGCTAACACTTGTTCCCATTTGCTAACACTTGTTCCCATTTGCTAACACTTGCTTCCACTTCCCAACAACGAGAAATGAAACGGGGTGGACTTCGGTAGAGCTGTACAATTACACTGACATGAGAACACCAGCAATGACGGAAAGTGGTCCGCTTGACCAGTAGTGATAGAATGGACATAACAGAAAACATTCATCAGCTCACGCGCACACGCCGGCACACACACACACGCACACATACACACACACACATACACACACACACACACACACACATATATACATACACACATGAATACGCAAGAAAAGGAGTGAATGTACACATATAGATTACACACAGAAAATCAATTTGTGAACAAGTTGAGGCCACTGTAACAGTTACATAAATAAACACACGTAATATTGTTTCGCGCTCACAGAAGGAGACGAAGGAAGTAGAGACTAGAGGACGCACTAAAAAAATGTTTGCATATCCTTTACAGGACATCGCTGTCAACATCAGCATCTTTCAGCTGATTGTTGATTTCTTGGCAAGATTACGTTCAGTAGTTTGCCATTGCTTTCTGAGCGGCCGGCTCACATATCCCGTAAGTTACCGACGCGATTCGAACCACTGCTGATTCTCACCGTCGTCACGTTACCTACGAGAGTATACGAGATTACGGAGAAAAGTTGCTAACCTCTAGGCCAGGAAGCCGGCGAGTACGCATTAGACAACATAAAATTTGAAAGCTATAGTTGCCGACCGGGATACGAACCTGTCACCTCCAAATGACGACAGCGTCTCGCTGCAGGAACAAGTGTACTTCGACGCATAACAAACTCGGTAACTGTAACTTTCAAATTTTATGTTGTCTAGTGCGTTCTCTAGTTTCTATTTCCTTCTTCTCCTTCTGTGAGCGCCAAACAATAATACATGTGTTTATGTATGTACACAGATAGAGAAGTGCGATTGATAGACGAGTGAATGATGTGAAGACTTCACATCATCATCGTGATTACTTAATAAATTCACATTAACTTCATGTAATCATCATGATTAATATAACAGTCACATTAACTTCTTGTCATCGTTATCAATAATATAACATTCACATTCACTTCTGTAATCATTATCATTAATATTACATTCACATTCACTTCTGTAATCGTTATCATTAATATAACATTCACATTAACTGCTTGTAATCATCAAGATTAATATAGCAGTCACATTAACTTCTTGAAATCGTTATAATTAATATAACATTCACATTAACTTTTTGATCTGTAAGGTGTGGAATGCGCCTGGCCCTGCAGCCGGCAGGGTTAGGATCGGCTAGCTTCTCCCAGGAGGGGTGAAAAGTGAAAATTAGTAGTCTGCCGATGACCCGCAGACTACACAAGTCAACCCCCACCTCCACGCGGTGCAGACCGGGCAACCATGACCGTGAGGTCATGGGTTAACGAGGCTATGGCTCGCCATATGGGATGGACTCCCTGTGGTCAGATTAGTGTCCTAAATCTGCGACTGGCCTAGTAAGCCGGCAGGGGATCTTCATACTGCTCGTAGAAAAACTAAGAAGTATAAACGGACTGACCCAAATGGATATCGACCCGGCAATGTTAATGGACTACGAGATAGATCAGCGATTCAAACAATAGGCACAATGAACGTCTGTGGTTTCAATAGTAAAGAAGAAGAGCTTATAGAAACAATGGAGGAGAGGAAAATTGGACTGATGGGAATAGCGGACACCAGAACAAAGCGGAAAGGATGCAAGGAGCTCCACCACAGTTACACGTTTGTCTACTCTGGAGTAGAACAGCAAGAAAGGGCAAGACACGATGTGGGAATAGTCATCGAACCACGGCTAGCAAGAGGAATACTAGAAATAAAATATATATCAGAAAGAATCATAACAGTGAGAATAAAAGAACAAACAATTACAACATATGTACAAATATACGCACCATGTAATGCAAACAATAATGAGCAAGAATGCGAGGAATTCTACGAAGACATACATGACGTGCTAAATAAAATAGATAAGCAGGACAACATCATAGTTATTGGAGACTTCAATGCAAGACTAGGACATAACAGAGTGGGCATAGAAAAACATCTGGGAGCATTTGGAGATCAGCAAAATTAAAGGAATGATAACGGAAGTAGACTGATAGAGCTTTGCAGCCAACATGACCTCTATATAGCAAACACATTCTATAAACATAAAGATTCGCAAGTATACACCTGGTATAAATGGAACGATCTAGATACTAAAAGCCAAATTGATTTTATATTAACAAGAAATAACAGAAAGAGAAATATATTAGATGCAAGAGCAGTGCCCAATTTCAGTATAAACACAGATCATAAAGCAGTCGTTGCCACAATAAGAACCATCAGAAGAAGAAAACAAAGAGCAGGAAAATACATGCCATGCGAATCAGTAAACTTAAAAAACCTTAAAGACGAGGCAGTAAGGGAAATATATGAGAAAGAACTAACTGAAATCTTTGTAAAATTACCTGCAGAAAGAAAAACAGTGGAAGAAGAATGGGAGATGTTCAAATCAAGCATTTTAAATACTGCAAAAATAACATGCGGAACCACGAAAAAACGCAAAACACGGATAAAGAAAATAACAAGTTGGTGGAACGCAGAAGTAAAGAAAGCGGTAAAAGAAAAAAAGGAAAAATATAAAAAGTGGTTGAAGAGCACACAGGAATGTGATTACAGAGAATACAGAATAGCGAGAAGACACGTGAGTAGAATAGTAAAGAGGGAAAAACAAAAAGACTGGGAAGAATATGGAGAAACCCTAAATAAAAACTACAAGGAGGCAACTAGAAACTTCTACAAAAAAGATAAGTGCAATGCGAACCAGACGAGAACCCTTTAACCCAACTGAAATAATTAACAGCGAAAATTGAGAACCAATAAGTGAACAACAACAGATCCTAATAAGATGGAAGCAGTATTTCGAACAACTTCTCAACATCCCATCAGATGTCACAGGAATTCAAGAGACCTAAACAGATGTCACCGAAGAACTAGAACCAGACATACTAAAATAAGAAATTATAGAAGCCATCAGATTAGCCCCACTGAACAAATCACCGGGACAGGATCTTCTTCTTCTTTCGTTCGCTTGAAACATGTCTACAACTGCAATGTCGTCTCTTGTATGAATCTAACAGGGACAGGATGAAATACCAATTGAACTAATTAAAGCAGCAAGAGAAGTAGGAACAGCTTGGCTACATAGACTATTCAACCATGTTTGGGTAGAACAACAGACACCACGAGACTGGGGAAACGCCATAATTATCCCAATTTGGAAAAACAAAGGCAGCAAAAGAGATTGCACACAATACAGAGGCATATCACTGTTGAGTCACACTGGGAAAATAGTTTGCAAAATTCTTGAAAAAAGATTACGAACTACTTTAGAACCCCAGCTAAGCGAAACGCAGCTTGGATTTAGGAAAAACAAAGGATGCACAGACGCCATTTTTGCTCTTAGACAACTTATAGAAAAATCAATCAAATTCAATGAAACACTCTACTTAGCCTTTGTCGACCAAGAAAAGGCATTTGATAGGGTAGATAGAAACAAGCTGTGGGAAATCCTTAAACAATATGGAGTGAGTACACATCTAACAAACCTATGTAGAAGTTTATACAACAACAGTGAATGCATAGTGAGAGCAACTGGAGGACACTCAGAACCCTTCACCATAAGATCTGGAGTACGACAAGGTTGTGTCCTGTCCCCTCTCTTGTTCATAACATATATAGACAACATATGTAAAGAAACCAGCCAAGCAGAGACAGCAAGAATACCGCATGACGAGAACACAGAAGAAGAACCATCTGCAAATCTAACCATTAGAGAACTCCTGTTTGCGGACGACCAAGCACTAATAGCAAAATCAGAAGCTGAATTACAAGACCACATGAATAGTCTAAACGAAATGTGTAGGGAACATAACATGAAAATTAGCACAAGCAAAACAGAGGTAATGACTATAACTAAAGAAGAACAAACAGCAACAATTCACCTAAACGAACATCCCTTGAAACAAGTAAAGAGCTTCAAGTACCTAGGAAGTATAATATCATCAAATGGCAGATCAGAAGACGAGATCGAAAATAGGTGCAATAAGGCAAATCAACTCATTGGACAAATGGCACCAATACTAAAGAACAAACATGTATCAATAACTACTAAGAAAGCACTTTACAACACAATCTTCCTACCAACTCTGTGCTACCAATGCCAAACCTGGACAATGACAGAAAAAGAGAAAAGAAAAATCACAACAACAGAAATGAGGTTCCTGAGAAGAATACTCAACGTATCAAGAAGAGATAAGATCAGAAATGAAGAAATCAGGACTAAAGTGGGGGTTAAAGCTGCTCTAGATTTTATTAGAAAGCAGCAAGTCAAATGGTTTGGCCATGCAAGTAGGTTACCAGTCAACAGCATGCCACAACAAGCAATGATGTACAGACCGGAGGGAAGCAGAGGAAGAGGCCGACCACGTAAACGTTGGACGGAGGGAATAACAGAATCCATGGGAATGTCGATATACGAAGCCCATAACTGGGTACTCTCACGAAGTTTATACTTCATCTCGACACCGCAAGGTACAAGAGGAACATGATGAGATGAGATGAGATTAACTTTTTGTAATAATTATCATTAGTACAACATTCAAATTCACTTCTGTAATCATCATTGTTAATATAACAATCACATTAACTTCTTGTAATCGTTATCATTAAAATAACTGTCATATTCACTTCTGTTAGTTACTCGCAGTTCCAACTTCACGGCAACGGAGTCTCTGTGGCGAAGTGTTCAAGCCGTTTGACTCGTGCTCCGAAGGTTGTGGGTTCGATTCCGGGCCGCGTCCTTCGGTTTACGAGTTAAATGTTTCGGAGACTCCTGTGGGTCGTCGCTAAAAGCTACGGAGTTCGTGCTTTGTGCGACGCTTTCCGTGCTGCGGAAAGAGACCGAGCCATATGGGATAAAACCCGGTGCAATGAAGTCGACCCTGTCGACTTTTAAGCGACTTCTTTTAAGCGACATTCACGGTAAAGGGTCGTCCCCATTATGCTCTATTCCTGTGCTAGTGAATATCATACAACATACTCCTCACTGCCCTATGTGAACAATGGAATAGACAGGAGTCTCGGCAAGCCAACAACCAGCATAGGTACACTGTGCATAATGACGCTGCGAGAATGCCAACACAAAAGTCCTCCACGAAAAACAGTTCATCGTCGTTGGAATCGGCAGTCACCAGAAAGACTTCATTGACTCGGGTTTTATCCCACATAGCTCGGTCTCTTTCCGCAGGGCAACCCGCCGAAAGCGCCACACGAAGCACAAACTCCGTAGCTCCAATGACGACTTCTAGGAGTTTCCTGTAAAATGCAGTCGTGAACCGAAAAGGCAAATCAGTCAATTCAGGAACAGACGGCCGCTATCGTTCTGAACGTGGAGTTCACGCTACAAACAACCGCGGACAGATGTAAAAGCATTCCTCGCAAAATTCACAGCTCACAGTGTTGGGCCACACACTCAGTAGCAGGGCGACGAACCATGTTCTACCAGTCCAACATGAGGAAAATGTGAATGCAAACCGTGTTCACTTCTGTAATCGTTATCATTAATATAACATTCACTTCTGTAATAGTTTTCATTAACATAACATTCACATTAACTGCTTGTAATCATCATGATTAATATAACAGTCACATTAACTTCTTGTAATCGTCATCATTAAGATAACATTCACATTCACTTATGTAATCATTATGATTAATGTAACATTCAAATCAACTTCTTGTAATAATTACCATTAGTATAACAGTCAAATTCACTTATGTAATCGATATCATTAATATAACATTCACATTCACTTATGTTATCATCATGATTAACAAGTCACATGAATGTCATGTAATCATCACGATTAACATGTCACATGGATGTCGTGTAATCATTGTGATTAACAAGTCACACTGATGTAGTGCAATCACCATGATTAACCAGTTAGATCGATATCTTGTGATCAGCAGAAGAAGTTCGAGCTGCCCTGGTACTTCACCATCATCGCCTGGCTGCTGCTGTGGGTAGTGACCTTGGGATCGCTGGCCCTGGTCATCTTCTACGGCATCTCCTTCAAGGATGAGATCTGCAAGAAGTGGATCACCGCCATGATTGTGTCCTTCTTCATGTCCGTCTTTGTGACACAGCCAATCAAGGTGACAGAACACCCTCAACTGTGTGGGGATGTGTGCTGTGTGTCGGCTCATTTTGTCCCAAACAATGCATGTTGTGTTACTATACTTGTCATGTTTGATCTGAGTATGCTACGGAAATCTGGCTATTCATGTTAACATGCCACATAGTACATGGTTTATACCAGGTGTAAGTAGCAATTTTAACATGCAACATAGTACATGGTTTATACCAGGTGTAAGTAGCAATGTTAACATGCAACATAGTACATGGTTTATGCCAGATGTAGCAATGTCATTTTTCTCTGTATGTTCATATCAGCCATTTCACGTCATGTTTCTCTGTGTGTTCATATCAGTCATTTCACGTCATGTTTCTCTGTGTGTTCATAAGTTCATATGTTTTCATACCATGGTTGCCTACACTGCATCCATCGCCTTGATTTCCTACTGTTACATTGAAATTACCCATTATGATATTTATTTCTGATTGTTTACACTTCCTGAAAGCAGACTCCATGTCATTATAAAGTTCTTCACTGCATTCACTTGTTGGAGCATATATTTAAATGACATTTATTTTAAAAGGCCTTCCGTTTAATTTTACTAATAGAACTCTGTCTGACACAGCCCAATATCCTTTAACAGAATTTGATGTTTGCCGATCCAATATAATGGCTACACCTATTTGCCGTTCTTCTGCTCCAGAATAAATAATCTTACCTCGCCTGTTTTGATCCCTGCCCCTTTCCATCTCGTTTCGCACATTCCTAATATATTAATCTTCTCTCTTTCCATTTCTTGTTTGATGTTTTCTAGCTTTCCATCTGCACTCATTGTTCTAACATTCCAAGTTCCAACTTCAATGACAGTAACATTTTGCACTCAATAGCCTGCTGACGGTCTGGAGTCTCCTGGTGCACATGACTATCCCTACCGGGCGAGGCTGCTCCTAAGGAGCACCCGTTTATGCCGTTTCTCTGATTTTCGATGAGTCTGTAACACATAATTGTCTTGGCATCTGTAAAGAAGGTAGTTTGCTAAAGCCTTCCTTCTTAACTGTGACCATACTGGTCAGTTACCATAGCCATTGTCTCCCAAAGAAAGAGATCCTCCTGCCTACCGTCGTGAAGCTGGAGATCATAACCTATAACTACTCTGTCGGCTGCTTCTTCAACTTCGTCCACAACTTTTACTTATGTTGTGTGAATTCTTCAGTATGTACCTGAATAGATGCAACGAAACATGCCAGACAATAAATCGTGATATATATTGTTTGTGTCTTCGTTATTCAAAGTATAATATAGTATTACTAAGGTTCCTAATACTCAGTTATGAATCATCCAGCCACTTGTAGCCTAGGATATTGAAGTATAATACGACCTTGTGCAAGCACACAAATGTACTCACTGAAGTCCTCATGGCTGTTGTTGTTGTGTTCCGCCTTGTTTCAGGTGATCTTGTTTGCGGTCATCTTGTCCCTGATCGTCAAGAATCCTGCAGAGGAGGAAGAAGATGAGGAAGAGGACGAAGAGCTACCTCACATTGACCAGGACAGCGAACTACTTCATGGTGAGATCTCTGGTACATGGTGCTGCTGTCTGGAAGACTGGACTACTTGAGACAGTAGCATGTACAGCCAGACACAGCAGCTGTAGAGACAGTAGCATGTACAGCCAGACACGACAGCTGTAGAGACAGTAGCATGTACAGCCAGACACGACAGCTGTAGAGACAGTAGCATGTACAGCCAGACACGACAGCTGTAGAGACAGTAGCATGTACAGACAGACACGACAGCTGTAGAGACAGTAACATGTACAGACAGACACGACAGCTGTAGAGACAGTAGCATGTACAGACAGACACGACAGCTGTAGAGACAGTAGCATGTACAGACAGACATGACAGCTGTAGAGACAGTAGCATGTACAGACAGACACGACAGCTGTAAAGACAGTAGCATGTACAGACAGACACGACAGCTGTAGAGACAGTAACATGTACAGACAGACACGACAGCTGTAGAGACAGTAGCATGTACAGACAGACACGACAGCTGTAGAGACAGTAGCATGTACAGACAGACATGACAGCTGTAGAGACAGTAGCATGTACAGACAGACACGACAGCTGTAAAGACAGTAGCATGTACAGACAGACACGACAGCTGTAGAGACAGTAGCATGTAGAGCCAGACACGGCAGCTGTAGAGATCAGACAATCATATATGAGATCTGACAATCATATATAAGATCAGACAATCATATATAAGATCAGACAATCATATATAAGATCAGACAATCATATATAAGATCAGACAATCATATATGAGATCAGACAATCATATATAAGATCAGACAATCATATATAAGATCAGACAATCATATATAAGATCAGACAATCATATATGAGATCAGACAATCATATATAAGATCTGACAATCATATATACATGTATCGACTAGCAATATTATTGTCTAGAGGCAGTAGCAAGTACAGCAAGATACGACAGCTGTAGATATCTGACAATCATATATGAGATCAGACAATCATATATAAGATCAGACAATCATATATAAGATCAGACAATCATATATAAGATCAGACAATCATATATAAGATCAGACAATCATATATGAGATCAGACAATCATATATAAGATCTGACAATCATATATACATGTATCGACTAGCAATATTATTGTCTAGAGGCAGTAGCAAGTACAGCAAGATACGACAGCTGTAGATATCTGACAATCATATATGAGATCAGACAATCATATATAAGATCAGACAATCATATATAAGATCAGACAATCATATATAAGATCAGACAATCATATATAAGATCAGACAATCATATATGAGATCAGACAATCATATATAAGATCTGACAATCATATATACATGTATCGACTAGCAATATTATTGTCTAGAGACAGTAGCAAGTACAGCAAGATACGACAGCTGTAGATATCTGACAATCATATATGAGATCAGACAATCATATATAAGATCAGACAATCATATATACATGTATCGACTAGCAATATTATTGTCTAGAGGCAGTAGCAAGTACAGCAAGATACGACAGCTGTAGATATCTGACAATCATATATGAGATCAGACAATCATATATGAGATCAGACAATCATATATGAGATCTTACAATCATATATGACATCTGACAATCATATATGAGATCTGACAATCATATATACATGTATTGACTAGCAATATGATTGTCTAGAAACAGTAGCATGCACAGCAAGACACGACAGCTGTAGAGATCAGACAATCATATATGGGATCAGAAAATCTTATATGAGATCAGACAATCATATATACATGTATTGACTAGCAATAGGATGGTATCACCTGTTGAGTTACCACATCCACATCTGTATGATCGTATTACCATTGAGTTACCTGATGTGTTTATATGTGATGGCATCACCTGTTAAATTATGAAACAAGACCGCACATGCTTGTCGACATGGCACATGATGATGATCAACATCTATTGAGCCATCTCATGTTTATATCTGGCAGTATCATCTAGTGAGTCACCTCATGTTGTATGTGATAGTATCTTCTGGTGAGTTACCTCATGTTTATATGTGACAGTATCATCTAGTGAGTCACCTCATGTTGTATGTGATAGTATCATCTAGTGAGTTACCTCATGTTTATATGTGACAGTATCATCTCGTGAGTTACCTCATGTTGTATGTGATAGTATCATCTAGTGAGTCACCTCATGTTTATATGTGATAGTATCATCTAGTGAGTTACCTCATGTTTATATGTGACAGTATCATCTAGTGAGTCACCTCATGTTGTATGTGACAGTATCATCTAGTGAGTTACCTCATGTTTGTATGTGACAGTATCATCTAGTGAGTTACATTATGTTTGTATGTGACAGTATCATCTAGTGAGTTACCTTATGTTTGTATGTGACAGTATCATCTAGTGAGTCACCTCATGTTTATATGTGACAGTATCATCTAGTGAGTCACCTCATGTTTGTATGTGACAGTATCATCTAGTGAGTCACCTCATGTTGTATGTGACAGTATCATCTAGTGAGTCACATTATGTTTGTATGTGACAGTATCATCTAGTGAGTTACCTTATGTTTGTATGTGACAGTATCATCTAGTGAGTTACCTCATGTTTGTATGTGACAGTATCATCTAGTGAGTCACCTCATGTTGTATGTGACAATATCATCTAGTGAGTCACCTCATGTTGTATGTGATAGTATCATCTAGTGAGTTACCTCATGTTGTATGTGACAGTATCATCTAGTGAGTTACCTCATGTTTATATGTAATAGTATCATCTAGTGAGTTACCTCATGTTTATATGTGACAGTATCATCTAGTGAGTCACCTCATGTTTATATGTGACAGTATTATCTAGTGAGTTACCTCATGTATGTATGTGACAGTATCATCTAGTGAGTCACCTCATGTTGTATGTGATAGTATCTTCTCGTGAGTCACCTTATGTTGTATGTGACAGTATCATATAGTGAGTCACCTCATGTTTGTATGTGACAGTATCATCTAGTGAGTTATCTCATGTTATATGTGATAGTATCATCTAGTGAGTCACCTCATGTTTATATGTGAAAGTATCTTCTAGTGAGTTACCTCATGTTTATATGTGACAGTATTATCTATTGAGTCACCTCATGTTTATATGTGATAGTATCTTCTATTGAGTCACCTCATGTTTATATGTGAAAGTATCTTCTAGTGAGTTACCTCATGTTTATATGTGATAGTATCTTCTATTGAGTCACCTCATGTTTATATGTGATAGTATCTTCTATTGAGTCACCTCATGTTTATATGTGACAGTATCATCTAGTTCTTGTGAGTCACCTCATGTTTGTATGTGACAGTATCATCCATAGAGCTACCTCATGTTTGTATGTGGTAGTATCATCTAGTCAGTCACCTTATGTTTGTATGTGACAGTATCATCTAGTGTGTCATCTCATGTTTATATGTGATAGTGTCATCTAGTTATAGTCAGTCACCTCATGTTTGTATGTGACAGTATCATCTAGTGAGTCACCTCATGTTTGTATGTGACAGTATCATCTAGTGGCACACCTCATGTTTGTATGTGATAGTATCATCTAGTGAGTCACCTCATGTTTGTATTTGACAGTATCATCTAGTGGCACACCTCATGTTTGTATGTGACAGTATCATCTAGTGAGTTACCTCATTTGTATATGTGATAGTATCATCTAGTGAGTCACCTCATGTTTGTATGTGACAGTATCATCTAGTGACACACCTCATGTTTGTATGTGATAGTATCATCTAGTGAGTCACCTCATGTTTGTATTTGACAGTATCATCTAGTGGCACACCTCATGTTTGTATGTGACAGTATCATCTAGTGAGTTACCTCATTTGTATATGTGATAGTATCATCTAGTGAGTCACCTCATGTTTATATGTGACAGTATCATCTAGTTCTAGTCAGTCACCTCATGTTTGTATGTTACAGTATCATCCATAGAGCTACCTCATGTTTGTATGTGATAGTATCATCTAGTGAGTCACCTCATGTTTGTATGTGACAGTATCATCCATAGAGCTACCTCATGTTTGTATGTGATAGTATCATCTAGTGAATCACCGCATGTTTTTATGTGATAGTATCATCTAGTGGGTTATGTCATATTACTTGTTGATATTACCAGACTGTGTTTCTCTTTCAGCCACTGATGTGACAGGTTGTGTTTCTCTTTCAGCCATTGATGTGACAGGTTGTGTTTCTCTTTCAGCCATTGATTTGACCCGACCTCGCAAGATTGGATACAAACCGCCAGACCCCCAGCTCTTGGAGAAGCTCAGAGAGAAACGACTGAAGGAGATCAAAATGTGGGAGATCATTAGAGAGGTGGGCGTGGCATCTGTGTCCACAACCAATGTCCCGATTGTTGCTGTATGATGTCCTGACTGTTGTCATGTGATGTCCTAACTGTTGTCATATGACGAAATGACTGTATCATCACTATCTCTACACCTTCATCGTCATTTGCATTCATCTTTGCACAGAATACTTCAAACAGTAATAAGAAGTGAAAAGATGTGGAATATATACTATAATACTTCACACAGTAAAACAAGGGGAAAGATGTGGAATATGGAATACTTCACTCAGTGAAACAAGGGGAATGATGTGGAATTTAAAATACTTAACCAGACATTTAGCCAATCCAGAGAAAAGGGAGAGATCAAATGGAAGCTAGAATATACAGACAGAACTAATGAACGAACGAACGAACGAACAAATAAACTTTATTTTCAAAGGGTTAAGAACTGGGCATGTAGGCTCATTCGACATTCTGCCCTTCTTCTCTCATGCTGTTTTACTTTATTTCATTCAACATTACTTATGAAGCTAATGTGAAGCTTACAGACAATGTAGGAGCTATAAGTAATCAGTAGACAGACAATGTAGGAACATGTAAGTAGTCGGTAGGCAGACAGTGTAGGTGGCTATAAGTAGTCAGTAGACATACAATGTAGGAAACTATAAGTAGTCAATAGACAGACCTCTTCTTCTTCTTCTTCAGCGTTCCGAGCCATTGAGGTTCTTTGCTGCAGATACAATCCGTCTCCATTCGTCTCTCTGGTGGACCTTCTCTTGCCAGTCGTTGATTCCAAGTGAGTCAGTAGACAGACAATGTAGAAAAATATAAGTAGTCAGTAGACAATGTGGAAAAATATAAGTAGTCAGTAGACAGACAATGTAGGAAACTATAAGTAGTCAGTAGACAGACAGTGTGGAAAAATATAAGTAGTCAGTAGACAGACAATGTGGAAAAATATAAGTAATTAGTAGACAGACAATGTAGGAAACTATAAGTAGTAGTCAGTAGGCAGAAAATGTAGGAAAATATAAGTAGGCAGTAAGCAGATAGTGTAGGAAGCAGTAATTAGTCAGTAAGCAGACAGTGCAGGAAGCAGTAAGTAGTCAGCAGGCTGCGTTGGAAGCTGTAAGCTTTCCAGTCTATCCTTGCGCAGCAAGGATGGGCAGTGTATTTTGACATGTGTAATAGCATCCCCCGGATGTATCTAGAAGCATGATATAAGAGGACACAGTAAACATACAGGGTGTGATACTGACATATATAACATGGCTTCTCCCCTACCGTGTGTGGAGACATCATCTTACCGATAGTTACCTCACAGCTACTACTTTGTGTTCCATGTGTACAATGAAGCTTGAAATAGCCACAGCTTGAACCTGCCTGTCTGGTTGTCACTTTCAGGTGATCATATATTCCTTCTTCCTGTGGATTCTGATGGTGATCTCGTACCGACAGATGGGAGCCAGCAACTTCCTCTACAAGAACACCATGTACAAGGTCTTCATCGAAAACAAGAACACCGACATCGACTTTAATGCCGTAAGTTTGTCCGTCACACTCCAGTCTTGTCCGTGACACTCCAGTCTTGTCCGTTACACTCCAGTTTTGTCTGTCACACCCAAGTCTTGTCTGTCACACTCCAGTCTTGTCCGTCACACTCCAGTCTTGTTCGTCAACTTCAGTCTTGTCTGTCACTCTCCAGTCTTTTCCGTCACACTCCAGTCTTGTCCGTGACACTCCAGTCTTGTCCGTTACACTCCAGTTTTGTCTGTCACACCCAAGTCTTGTCTGTCACACTCCAGTCTTGTCCGTCACACTCCAGTCTTGTCCGTCACACTCCAGTCTTTTCCGTCACACTCCAGTCTTGTCTGTCACTCTCCAGTCTTTTCCGTCACACTCCAGTCTTGTCCGTCACACTCCAATCTTGTTCGTCAGATTCTAGTCTTGTCGGTCACACTCCGGTCTTGTCCGTCACACTCCAATCTTGTCTGTCACACTCCAGTCATGTCCGTCACGCTCTGGTCTTGTCTTGTCCGTCACACTCCGGTCTGGTCCGTCACACTCCAGTCTTGTCCGTCACACTCCAGTCTTGTCTGTCACACTCCAGTTTTGTCCGTCACACCCAAGTCTTGTCCATCACACTCCAGTCTTGTCCATCACACTCCAGTCTTGTCTGTCACACTCCAGTCTTGTCTGTCACACTCCAGTCTTGTCTGTCACACTCTAGTCTTGCCTGTCACACTCCAGTCTTGTCTTCACACTCCAGTCTTGTCCGTCACACTCCAGTCTTGTCCGTCACACTCCAGTCTTTTCCGTCACACTCCAGTCTTTTCCGTCACACTCCGGTCTTGTTCGTCACACTCCATTCTTGCCTGTCACACTCCAGTTATGTCCGTCACACTATGGTCTTGTCCGTCACACTCCAGTCTTGTCCGTCACAATCCAGTCTTTTCCGTCACACTCCAGTCTTGTCTGTCACACTCCAGTCATGTCCGTCACACTCTGGTCTTGTCTGTTACACTCCAGTCTTGTCCGTCACACTCCAGTCTTTTCCGTCACACTCCAGTCTTTTCCGTCACACTCCAGTCTTGTCCATCACACTCCAGTCTTGTCTGTCACGCCCCAGTCTTGTCCATCACACTCCAGTCTTGTCCGTCACACTCCAGTCTTGTCCGTCACACTCCAGTCTTGTCCGTCACACTCCAATCTTTTCTGTCACACTGCAGTCTTGTCTGTCACACTCCAGTCTTGCCCGTCATACCCCAGTCTTGTCCGTCACACTCCAGTCTAGTTAGGGTTTGTCTCATTCTTGAAAGGAGGTGTCTAGGGGGAGCAAACCCTACACACATGTTTGCTAACGTCCGTCACACTGCAGTCTTGTTTGTCACACTGCAGTCTTGTCTGTCACACTGCAGTCTTGTCCGTCACACTTAGTCTTGTCCGTCACACTGCAATCTTGTCCGTCCCACTGCAGTCTTGTCTGTCCCACTGCAGTCTTGTCCGTCACACTGCAGTCTTGTCCGTCACACTCCAGTCTTGTCCGTCCCACTGTAGTCTTGTCCGTCACACTGCAGTCTTGTCCGTCACACTCCAGTCTTGTCCGTCCCAATGCAGTCTTGTCCGTTACACTGCACTCTAGCTCGGGTTTGTCTCATTCTTGAAAGGACCTGTCTAGGGGGAGCTGAAGTCCGTCACACCGACCCTTAAGGTGCATAACTCAGTGTGATGTACTTCCGCCCGAGAGAGGGGCCAAAAAAAATGAGGAGGAAGAATTTCTCTGAGCTATTGTTGTTCTTTGTCAGGGGAATTGACTCCAATATTATAAATTGTCTAAGCTATTGCGGTTTCTTGTCAGGGAAAATGACTCCAATATTATAAATTGTCTAAGCTATTGTGGTTTCTTTTCAGGAAAAATGACTCCAATATTATACATTGTCTAAGCTATTGTGGTTTCTTTTCAGGGAAAATGACTCGAACATTATAAGTTGTCTGAGCTATTGCTGTTTCTTGTCAGGAGCAATGACTCTAGTATTATTTTCCCTTGTTCGGGGACAATGACCCCGATATTATAAGTTGTTGAGCTATTGTTGTTGCTTTACAGGAGCAATGACTCCAATATTACAAGTCGTCTGAGTTATTGTTTGTTCTGTTCGCGTCTGTTGACTTCAATTCTGTCCGAGTCATGTTATGTTATCGCCAAGGGCAACAACTCTAGTGTTGTATTTAGCCTGTTGCTGATAGTTCTTGCCATTGGCTATGACTCAGGTGTTATAAGTTGTCTGAGTCATTGTTAGTTCCTTCCAGGGGCAACAAGTCCACTGTTATATGTTGGTTTATGGGTTATTCTCAGCCCTTGTCAGAGGCAATGACTCCACTGTTATATGTTAGTTTTTGTGTTATTCTCAACCCTTGTCTGAGGCAATGACTCCACTTTTATATGTTAGTTTTTGTGTTATTCTCAACCCTTGTCAGAGACAATGACTCCACTGTTATATGTTAGTTTTTGTGTTATTCTCAACCCTTGTCAGAGACAATGACTCCACTGTTATATGTTAGTTTTTGTGTTATTCTCAACCCATGTCTGAGGCAATGACTCCACTGTTATATGTTAGTTTTTGTGTTATTCTCAACCCTTGTCAGAGAGAATGACTCCACTGTTATATGTTAGTTTTTGTGTTATTCTCAACCCTTGTCAGAGACAATGACTCCACTGTTATATGTTAGTTTTTGTGTTATTCTCAACTCTTGTCAGAGACAATGACTCCACTGTTATATGTTAGTTTTTGTGTTATTCTCAACTCTTGTCAGAGACAATGACTCCACTGTTATATGTTAATTTTTGTGTTATTCTAAACTCTTGTCAGAGACAATGACTCCACTGTTATATGTTAGTTTTTGTGTTATTCTCAACTCTTGTCAGAGAGAATGACTCCACTGTTATATGTTAGTTTTTGTGTTATTCTCAACTCTTGTCAGAGACAATGACTCCACTGTTATATGTTAGTTTTTGTGTTATTCTCAACTCTTGTCAGAGAGAATGACTCCACTGTTATATGTTAGTTTTTGTGTTATTCTCAACCCTTGTCAGAGACAATGACTCCACTGTTATATGTTAGTTTTTGTGTTATTCTCAACTTTTGTCAGAGAGAATGACTCCACTGTTATATGTTAGTTTTTGTGTTATTCTCAACTCTTGTCAGAGAGAATGACTCCACTGTTATATGTTAGTTTTTGTGTTATTCTCAACTCTTGTCAGAGACAATGACTCCACTGTTATATGTTAGTTTTTGTGTTATTCTCAACCCTTGTCAGAGACAATGACTCCACTGTTATATGTTAGTTTTTGTGTTATTCTCAACTCTTGTCAGAGAGAATGACTCCACTGTTATATGTTAGTTTTTGTGTTATTCTCAGCCCTTGTCTGAGACAATGACTCCACTGTTATATGTTAGTTTTTGTGTTATTCTCAACCCTTGTCAGAGACAATGACTCCACTGTTATATGTTAGTTTTTGTGTTATTCTCAACTCTTGTCAGAGAGAATGACTCCACTGTTATATGTTAGTTTTTGTGTTATTCTCAGCCCTTGTCTGAGACAATGACTCCACTGTTATATGTTAGTTTTTGTGTTATTCTCAACTCTTGTCAGAGACAATGACTCCACTGTTATATGTTAGTTTTGTGTTATTCTCAACCCTTGTCAGAGACAATGACTCCACTGTTATATGTTAGTTTTTGTGTTATTCTCAACCCTTGTCAGAGACAATGACTCCACTGTTATATGTTAGTTTTTGTGGTTATTCTCAACTCTTGTCAGAGACAATGACTCCACTGTTATATGTTAGTTTTTGTGTTATTCTCAACCCTTGTCAGAGACAATGACTCCACTGTTATATGTTAGTTTTTGTGTTATTCTCAACCCTTGTCAGAGACAATGACTCCACTGTTATATGTTAGTTTTTGTGTTATTCTCAACCCATGTCTGAGGCAATGACTCCACTGTTATATTTAGTTTTTGTGTTATTCTCAACCCTTGTCAGAGAGAATGACTCCACTGTTATATGTTAGTTTTTGTGTTATTCTCAACCCTTGTCAGAGACAATGACTCCACTGTTATATGTTAGTTTTTATGTTATTCTCAACTCTTGTCAGAGACAATGACTCCACTGTTATATGTTAGTTTTTGTGTTATTCCAACTCTTGTCAGAGACAATGACTCCCCTGTTATATGTTAATTTTTGTGTTATTCTAAACTCTTGTCAGAGACAATGACTCCACTGTTATATGTTAGTTTTTGTGTTATTCTCAACTCTTGTCAGAGAGAATGACTCCACTGTTATATGTTAGTTTTTGTGTTATTCTCAACTCTTGTCAGAGACAATGACTCCACTGTTATATGTTAGTTTTTGTGTTATTCTCAACTCTTGTCAGAGAGAATGACTCCACTGTTATATGTTAGTTTTTGTGTTATTCTCAACCCTTGTCAGAGACAATGACTCCACTGTTATATGTTAGTTTTTGTGTTATTCTAAGCCCTTGTCTGAGACAATGACTCCACTGTTATATGTTAGTTTTTGTGTTATTCTCAACCCTTGTCAGAGACAATGACTCCACTGTTATATGTTAGTTTTTGTGTTATTCTCAACTCTTGTCAGAGAGAATGACTCCACTGTTATATGTTAGTTTTTGTGTTATTCTCAGCCCTTGTCTGAGACAATGACTCCACTGTTATATGTTAGTTTTTGTGTTATTCTCAACTCTTGTCAGAGACAATGACTCCACTGTTATATGTTAGTTTTTGTGTTATTCTCAACCCTTGTCAGAGACAATGACTCCACTGTTATATGTTAGTTTTTGTGTTATTCTCAACCCTTGTCAGAGACAATGACTCCACTGTTATATGTTAGTTTTTGTGTTATTCTCAACTCTTGTCAGAGAGAATGACTCCACTGTTATATGTTAGTTTTGTGTTATTCTCAGCCCTTGTCTGAGACAATGACTCCACTGTTATATGTTAGTTTTTGTGTTATTCTCAACTCTTGTCAGAGACAATGACTCCACTGTTATATGTTAGTTTTTGTGTTATTCTCAACCCTTGTCAGAGACAATGACTCCACTGTTAGTATGTTAGTTTTTGTGTTATTCTCAACCCTTGTCAGAGACAATGACTCCACTGTTATATGTTAGTTTTTGTGTTATTCTCAACTCTTGTCAGAGACAATGACTCCACTGTTATATGTTAGTTTTTGTGTTATTCTCAACCCTTGTCAGAGACAATGACTCCACTGTTATATGTTAGTTTTTGTGTTATTCTCAAACCCTTGTCAGAGACAATGACTCCACTGTTATATGTTAGTTTTTGTGTTTATTCTCAACTCTTGTCAGAGACAATGACTCCACTGTTATATGTTAGTTTTGTGTTATTCTCAGCCCTTGTCTGAGACAATGACTCCACTGTTATATGTTAGTTTTTGTGTTATTCTCAACCCTTGTCAGAGGCAATGAGTCCAGTGTTTTAGATGTTGATGTATGAATTATTCTTAGTTCTGGTCACGGACAGTAACTGACATGTGATACGTTACTGTCTGGGGGTGCTTGTGGTGGGGGATGTCAAACCGCCAGCCTGCACACAGAAGGTCGTGCATTCAATGTTTGTTGGACTGGACCATTCAACTCACGAGTGCAGTCATGGACTGGAACATTCAACTCACGAGTGCAGTCATGGACTGGACCATTCAACTCACGAGTGCAGTCATGGACTGGAACATTCAACTCACGAGTGCAGTCATGGACTGGAACATTCAACTCACGAGTGCAGTCATGGTTTGGGCGGACTTCTAGCTGGCAGTCCTGTACCTACTTTGTCTCTAACAGTTCTTACTGTATCTCTGGTAGATGTTGATTTATCTCCTACAATTGTTACTTTATCTGCTTTAGTTACTTTATCTTCTACAATTATTACTTCTTCTCTTACAGCTATTACACAATCTCTTACAGTTGGTACTGCATGCCCTACACTTGTTACTGTATTTCTTGGAGATGTTACATTTTTTGCCCATGGTCGTTATCTTCGAGAGTTGTTACTTTATTCACAACAATGTTACTGTATCTCTCATAGTGGTTACTTTATCTCCTATAGTTATTTCATCTCATGCCTGTCCAGTTGTTACTAATATAGAGTAACAATTGGCAGTGACAGAGAGAATGCATAAAGTAACGAGGAGTTGAACCCCGCACTCTTGTCTCTGCCCCCAGATCCGTAACGCCGACGAGTTCTGGATATGGGCGAGGTCAGGCATGGTCAACGGGATCCGGGCCGGAGCCTACTACAACGACTACCCTCCGCTGAAGCTGCGAGCTTACATCAACGACAAGGTGTCCCGCATCCTGGGATACGCCACCATGAGGCAGCTGAGGATTAAACCAAGTAAAGTCTTCCACACACACGCACACACACACACACACACACACATGACAGTTCCACACATACACACACACACACATGACAGTTCCACACACACACGTGACAGTTCCACACACACACACGTAACAGTTCCACACACACACACACACACACATGACAGTTCCACACACACATGACAGTTCCACACACACACGTGACAGTTCCACACACACACACGTAACAGTTACACACACACACACACACACACACACACACACACACACACACGGGTGACAGTTGTTGGTACTGGCACAGGCAGGCAGGCAGGCAGTAAGAATGACAGGAAGGAAAGAGACAAATCAACAAAATCAGAAGATAGGAGGCCAGAATTGAACAATATCTGAAATAACAGACGATGGGACGAACGAAAGAAAGAAAGTAGGAAAGAAAGAAAGAATGAAAGAAAAAAGAAAGTAAGACAGACAGACAGACAGACAGACAGACAGACAGACAGACAGACAGACAGACAGACAGACAGACAGACAGACAGACAGACAGACAGACAGACAGACAGACAGACAGACAGACAGACAGACAGACAGACATGCACTGTTTGGTATATGATTCTTTACATAGCACATAACCATTCCCACACACGCAAACACACACATGTACGAACACACAGACCCACACACACATGTACGAACACACAGACACAGAAATGCACACACAAACACACACACACAAGCACGCGTAAACAAACACAAGCATGCGTACACAGACACAAACATGCTCTGACACGTCACACACACACATGCACATACTGCTGCCAGAAACACGTCATAATGGACAGGGGGGAGACCAGGTGCAGAGGATGCCGGCATTATGTATGTAGGTGAAAGATGTGCAGTCTATGATGCCGGCACTAAGTATGTAGGTGAAAGATGTGCAGTCTATGATGCCGGCACTAAGTATGTAGGTGAAAGATGTGCAGTCTATGATGCCAGCACTAAGTATGTAGGTGAAAGATGTGCAGTCTATGATGCCAGCACTAAGTATGTAGGTGAAGATTATGCAGTCCTATGATGATGGCACTAAGTATGTAGGAGAAAGATGTGCAGTCTATGATGATGGCACTAAGTATGTAGGAGAAAGATGGCAGTCTATGATGCCAGCACTAAGTATGTAGGTGAAAGATGTGCAGTCTATGATGCCGGCACTAAGTATGTAGGTGAAAGATGTGCAGTCTATGATGATGGCACTAAGTATGTAGGTGAAAGATGTGCAGTCTATGATGCCGGCACTAAGTATGTAGGTGAAAGATGTGCAGTCTATGATGCCGCACTAAGTATGTAGGTGAAAGATGTGCAGTCTATGATGCCGGCACTAAGTATGTAGGAGAAAGATGTGCAGTCTATGATGCCAGCACTAAGTATGTAGGAGAAAGATGTGGCAGTCTATGATGCCAGCACTAAGTATGTAGGAGAAAGATGTGCAGTCTATGATGCCAGCAACTAAGTATGTAGGAGAAAGATGTGCAGTCTATGATGATGGCACTAAGTATGTAGGTGAAAGATGTGCAGTCTATGATGCCGGCACTAAGTATGTAGGAGAAAGATGTGCAGTCTATGATGCCAGCACTAAAGTATGTAGGAGAAAGATGTGCAGTCTATGATGCCAGCACTAAGTATGTAGGAGAAGATGTGCAGTCTATGATGCCAGGCACTAAGTATGTAGGAGAAAGATGTGCAGTCTATGATGCAGGCATAAGTATGTAGGTGAAAGATGTGCAGTCTATGATTGCCGGCACTAAGTATGTAGGATGAAAGATGTGCAGTCTATGATGCCAGGCACTAAGTATGTAGGAGAAAGATGTGCAGTCTATGATGCCAGGCACTAAGTATGTAGGAGAAAGATGTGCAGTCTATGATGCCATGCACTAAGTTATGTAGGAGAAAGATGTGCAGTCTATTGATGCCAGCACTAAGTATGTAGGAGAAAGATGTGCAGTCTATGATGCCAGCACTAAGTATGTAGGAGAAAGATGTGCAGTCTATGATGCATGGCACTAAGTATGTAGGTGAAAGATGTGCAGTCTATGATGCAGCACTAAGTATGTAGGAGAAAGATGTGCAGTCTATGATGCCATGCACTAAGTATGTAGGAGAAAGATGTGCAGGTCTATGATGCCAGCACTAAGTATGTAGGAGAAAGATGTGCAGTCTATGATGCCGGCACTAAGTATGTAGGAGAAAGATGTGCAGTCTATGATGATGGCACTAAGTATGTAGGTGAAAGATGTGCAGTCTATGATGCCAGCACTAAGTATGTAGGAGAAAGATGTGCAGTCTATGATGATGGCACTAAGTATGTAGGAGAAAGATGTGCAGTCTATGATGATGGCACTAAGTATGTAGGAGAAAGATGTGCAGTCTATGATGCCAGCACTAAGTATGTAGGAGAAAGATGTGCAGTCTATGATGCCAGCACTAAGTATGTAGGAGAAAGATGTGCAGTCTATGATGATGGCACTAAGTATGTAGGTGAAAGATGTGCAGTCTATGATGCCGGCACTAAGTATGTAGGAGAAAGATGTGCAGTCTATGATGCCAGCACTAAGTATGTAGGAGAAAGATGTGCAGTCTATGATGCCAGCACTAAGTATGTAGGAGAAAGATGTGCAGTCTATGATGCCAGCACTAAGTATGTAGGAGAAAGATGTGCAGTCTATGATGATGGCACTAAGTATGTAGGTGAAAGATGTGCAGTCTATGATGCCAGCACTAAGTATGTAGGAGAAAGATGTGCAGTCTATGATGCCAGCACTAAGTATGTAGGAGAAAGATGTGCAGTCTATGATGATGGCACTAAGTATGTAGGAGAACGATGTGCAGTCTATGATGATGGCACTAAGTATGTAGGAGAAAGATGTGCAGTCTATGATGCCAGCACTAAGTATGTAGGAGAAAGATGTGCAGTCTATGATGCCAGCACTAAGTATGTAGGAGAAAGATGTGCAGTCTATGATGATAGCACTAAGTATGTAGGTGAAAGATGTGCAGTCTATGATGCCGGCACTAAGTATGTAGGTGAAAGATGTGCAGTCTATGATGCCGGCACTAAGTATGTAGGAGAAAGATGTGCAGTCTATGATGCCAGCACTAAGTATGTAGGAGAAAGATGTGCAGTCTATGATGCCAGCACTAAGTATGTAGGAGAAAGATGTGCAGTCTATGATGCCAGCACTAAGTATGTAGGAGAAAGATGTGCAGTCTATGATGATGGCACTAAGTATGTAGGAGAAAGATGTGCAGTCTATGATGCCGGCACTAAGTATGTAGGAGAAAGATGTGCAGTCTATGATGCCGGCACTAAGTATGTAGGAGAAAGATGTGCAGTCTATGATGCCAGCACTAAGTATGTAGGAGAAAGATGTGCAGTCTATGATGATGGCACTAAGTATGTAGGTGAAAGATGTGCAGTCTATGATGCCAGCACTAAGTATGTAGGAGAAAGATGTGCAGTCTATGATGCCAGCACTAAGTATGTAGGAGAAAGATGTGCAGTCTATGATGATGGCACTAAGTATGTAGGTGAAAGATGTGCAGTCTATGATGGCACTAAGTATGTAGGTGAAAGATGTGCAGTCTATGATGGCACTAAGTATGTGTATTGTTGAGTGAGATACTGACATTACTGGATACCAGTTTTGTAACTGACAAGCCTGACATAACATGACATGACATGACATGACATGACAGCTAACACACGATGCTGCTGTCTGCTACCCCAGGTCAGTGCGAGGTGCCCGAGCCAGTCCAGGGTCTGATCCCAGAGTGTAACGTCAACTATTACATGTTTGACCAGGAGGAGTCCACCTTCCGGCCAGGCTGGCAACCCATGCGGCCAGGAGACACCGTCAACGATACCAAACCGGAGTACATATACACGTAAGTGCCAGTCCCTGACACAACTTTCATGTCCGTGAGTTTTGGCAGCACTTGTGTGAATCCCTGTAATTGTTAGTGTGTGTGCAGTTCTGCCAGCTAACATGCCAAGTTGCACATGAATAGTTTGCTGTTTTCCAGTACCGAGATTGTAATCTAAGTGAACTAACAACTAGTCGCAGAGGAAGAGAATGGGGTACTGACAGCATACAACCATACCCAAACGGCATGAAGGTTGTTTGTACTAAATTTTTGCATATGACTATCTGAAACATTTCAATGTTAGTTAGTTAGTCGACAGATCATCTCCATTGCACATCGAACCATTCAGTCCGTAAGTGCTCGGATCCCCTCCTCAGCAAATCCCGCAGCGTGTAGCGGCTAACGACGCCAGTTCTGTGTTGGTTTATCAATCTTCTTTGGCTTCCTGCGTAGTGTTCTTGTCTGGCCTCACCTCTTTTAATTTGCTGTTCACGCAGTCTGACCATGGTTGTAGATTCCAGTCATCACTTGTAAATTTGTAAAATCACACCGACTTGTAGTTGGTAAATTTCAATGTTGTTGGCAATCTCAGGTTGTTTGACTTGAAGTAAACACTGCTGGTTGTCCTTGTCTTACCAATGAAGAGGTACCTTAGCAGAAGCGGGAACACAGATTGTAGATTAGTATTTCATATGGGGGTGCCATTTTGGGAATCAATTACATGTATGTAAGATGAGTCCCAGAGACCACACACCAATGAGACAGTTGTAGCCAGTTATTTGTGTCTCAAAGTGATGTGTTTATTTTCATTGTTTGTAAGGGGAGCCATCGTGTCAACTATCATTGTGTCATTGATTGACATCATCATTATTTAATGATAGCTGGGTCACTGACTGCCATTTGTGCTGTCTGGTGTGTGCAGGCCAGCCAAGGATCTGAACGGCTACCCTTACTGGGGCATTCTGGCCTGGTATTCTGGCGGTGGCTACATGGTGAATCTGAAAGCTGCTAAAACAGGCCTCATTGCGCAGATGGACCAACTGGAGAAAGATAAATGGATAGATCGTTACACTAGAGCTGTCTTTGTGGAGTTTACCGTCTACAACCCACAGGTATTATTGTCTTATTGTGTCGTGTATATTCACCCGACACCCCACAGGTATCATTGTCTTATTGTGTCGTGTATATTCACCCGACACCCCACAGGTATTATTGTCTTATTGTGTCGTGTATATTCACCCGACACCCCACAGGTATCCGTCTTATATTATTGTCTTATTGTGTCGTGTATATTCACCCGACACCCCACAGGTATCCGTGTTATATTATTGTCTTATTGTGTCGTGTATATTCACCCGACACCCCACAGTATTATGTTCTTATTGTGTCGTGTATATTCACCCGACACCCCACAGGTATTATTGTCTTATTGTGTCGTGTATATCACCCGACACCACCACAAGGTATCCGTCTTATATTATTGTCTTATTGTGTCGTGTATATTCACCCGACACCCCACAGGTATCCGTCTTATATTATTGTCTTATTGTGTCGTGTATATTCACCCGACACCCCACAGGTATCCGTCTTATATTATTGTCTTATTGTGTCGTGTATATTCACCCGACACTCCCACAGGTATCCGTCTTATATTATTGTCTTATTGTGTCGTGTATATTCACCGGACACCCCACAGGTATCCGTCTTATATTATTGTCTTATTGTGTCGTGTATATTCACCCGACACCCCACAGGTATCCGTCTTATATTATTGTCTTATTGTGTCGTGTATATTCACCCGACACCCCACAGGTATCCGTCTTATATTATTGTCTTATTGTGTCGTGTATATTCACCCGACACCCCACAGGTATTATTGTCTTATTGTGTCGTGTATATTCACCCGACACCCCACAGGTATCATTGTCTTATTGTGTCGTGTATATTCACCCGACACCCCACAGGTATTATTGTCTTATTGTGTCGTGTATATTCACCCGACACCCCACAGGTATTATTGTCTTATTGTGTCGTGTATATTCACCCGACCACCCCACAGGTATTATGTCTTATTGTGTCGTGTATATTCACCCGACACCCCACAGGTATTATTGTCTTATTGTGTCGTGTATATTCACCCGACACCCCACAGGTATTATTGTCTTATTGTGTCGTGTATATTCACCCGACACCCCACAGGTATTATTGTCTTATTGTGTCGTGTATATTCACCCGACACCCCACATGTATTATTGTCATTATTGTGTCGTGTATATTCACCCGACACCCCACAGGTATTATTGTCATTATTGTGTCGTGTAATTCACCCGACACCCCACAGGTATTATTGTCTTATTGTGTCGTGTATATTCACCCGACACCCCACATGTATTATTGTCATTATTGTGTCGTGTATATTCACCCGACACCCCACAGGTATTATTGTCTTATTGTGTCGTGTATATTCACCCGACACCCCACAGGTATTATTGTCTTATTGTGTCGTGTATATTCACCCGACCACCCCACATGTATTATTGTCATTATTGTGTCGTGTATATTCACCCGACACCCCACAGGTATTATTGTCTTATTGTGTCGTGTATATTCACCCGACACCCCACAGGTATTATTGTCATTATTGTGTCGTGTATATTCACCCGACACCCCACAGGTATTATTGTCATTATTGTGTCGTGTATATTCACCCGACACCCCACAGGTATTATTGTCTTATTGTGTCGTGTATATTCACCCGACACCCCACAGGTATTATTGTCTTATTGTGTCGTGTATATTCACCCGACACCCCACAGGTATTATTGTCATTATTGTGTCGTGTATATTCACCCGACACCTCACAGGTATTATTGTCTTATTGTGTCGTGTATATTCACCCGACACCCCACAGGTATTATTGTCTTATGTGTCGTGTATATTCACCCGACACCCCACAGGTATTATTGTCTTATTGTGTCGTGTATATTCACCCGACACCCCACAGGTATTATTGTCTTATTGTGTCGTGTATATTCACCCGACACCCCACAGGTATCCGTCTTATATTATTGTCATTATTGTGTCGTGTATATTCACCCGACACCCCACAGGTATTATTGTCTTATTGTGTCGTGTATATTCACCCGACACCCCACAGGTATCCGTCTTATATTATTGTCATTATTGTGTCGTGTATATTCACCCGACACACCACAGGTATCCGTCTTATATTATTGTCATTATTGTGTCGTGTATATCCACACGACACCCCACATCGTGCCAGCAGCTTCCGGCAGAGGAGCGCAAATGGAGGGTACAAGCCTAGTTGTGGTGCGAGGAAATGCAAGCTAAGACTAAATGTCATGGCAAGGCAGACCAGGCCCTAAGTCTTATCGGCAACTGTTCTGGGATCGAAGCTACGTTAGGCGGACAGTTTGAGCACTGCTTTGCTGATCGGACAGCTTCTGCAGCTTGTCTTGATCCATGTGTATTGCTCTTACTTTTCTTCTGGAGTAAACTAGGCAGGCCGAGCTAGGGATGTGGGCGTGTCAGTGTGGGGAACTAAGTGTGGGGAACTGATTGCCATGACTACTGGTGTGGGGAGTGAGTGTGGTGAGCTGAGTGTGTGTGTGTGTGTGTGGGGGGGAGGGGGGGGGCGAGTATGGGGAACTTAGTGGGGGAGCTGAGTGTGAGGGAGTGAATGTGGGGAACTGAGTATGGGGGAGTGAGTGTGGGGAACTGTGTTGGGTAGTGAGTGTACGGAACTAAATTTCTTGGCTGTTGGTGTGGGGAAGTGAGTGTGGGGAACTCAGTGTTAACAAGCTTGCAACAATGACTTTGAAATCTGCAGGGAGAGACCTAATATATGTGGGCTGGTTGTGAGAGCAATGACATCGATTCCTCATCATCAATTGTACATCCTGTTGTCTGCGTGATGTATGGGACACTGATGCTTTATTTCTACCATGATAACATGACTGTTGACATATGACGCGACAGCAGATGAACATGGAGACAGCAGATGAACATGGAGACAGCAGGTGTACATGGAGACAGCAGGTGTACATGGAGACAGCAAGTGTACATGGAGACAGCATGCGTACATGGAGACAACAGGTATAAATCGAGACAGCAGGAGTAAATCTAGACAGCAAGCGAATATTGTCTTTGTGTTATTTCATTTATGGAACGCTGTCTTCCCCCGCAGGTCAACCTGTTCGCCATCGGCACCATCCTGGCAGAGTTTCACCCCAGCGGCGGCCTGGTGGCCTCGGCGAGATTCGAACCTGCCATGCTGCTGCCCTACATGACGTCTGCAATGTTGTTTCAGATTATCTGTGAGGTAAGTTCCACTTTCTGATTCTCTGTGAGGTATGTTCACATTATCTGTGAGGTATGTTCACATTATCTGTGAGGTAAGTTCACATTATCTGTGAGGTATGTTCACATTATCTGTGAGGTAAGTTCCACTTTCACTTGCTTTTCTTTACTGTATTTCCGGTGAACCTGAGTCTGTGAGGTAGAATCTACTGAGCCCACATTTATCTCATGTCTACTCCATGTCTATATTGTGTCTGTGAGATAGAATCTACTGTGCCCACATTTATCTCATGTCTACTCCATGTCTATAACATGTCTGTGAGGTAGAATCTACTGTACCCACATTTATCTCATGTCTACTCCATGTCTATATTGTGTCTGTGAGATAGAATCTACTGTGCCTACATTTATCTCATGACTACTCCATGTCTATAACGTGTCTGTGAGATAGAATCTACTGTGCCTACATTTATCTCATGACTACTCCATGTCTAAAATGTCACATATGTCACATTTGTAAGTTGACCATATCAAATTCTCCACATTTGTAAGTTGACCATATCAAATCATCCACAGTTGTAAGTTGACCATACCACATCCTTCACAGTTGTAAGTTGACCATACCACATCCCCCACAGTTGTAAGTTGACCATACCACATTCTTCACAGTTGTGAGTTGACCATACCACATCCTTCACAGTTTTAAGTTGACCATACTACATCCCCCAAAGTTTTAAGTTGACCATACCACATCCCTCACAGTTGTAAGTTGACCATACCACATCCATCACAGTTGTAAGTTGACCATACCACATCCCCCACAGTTGTAAGTTGACCACACCACATCCTTCACAGTTGTAATTTGACCATAACACATCCCCCACAGTTGTAAGTTGACCATACCACATCCCCCACAGTTGTAAGTTGACCATGTCACATATGTCACAGTTGTAAGTTGACCATACCACATCCTTCACAGTTGTAAGTTAACCATGCCACATCCTTCACAGTTGTAAGTTGACCATACCACATCCTTCACAGTTGTTAAGTTGACCATACCACATCCCCCACATTGTAAGTTGACCATACCACATCCCCCACAATTGTAAGTTGACCATGCCACATATGTCACAGTTGTAAGTTGACCATACCACATCCTTCACAGTTGTAAGTTGACCATGCCACATCCTTCACAGTTGTAAGTTGACCATACCACATCCTTCACAGTTGTAAGTTGACCATACCACATCCTTCACAGTTGTAAGTTGACCATACCACATCCCCCACAGTTGTAAGTTGACCATACCACATCCCCTACAGTTGTAAGTTGACCATACCACATCCCCCACAGTTGTAAGTTGACCATACCTCATCCCCCACAGTTGTGAGTTGACCATACCACATCCCCCACAGTTGTAAGTTGACCATACCACATTCCCCACAGTTGTAAGTTGACCATAACACATCCCCCACAGTTGTAAGTTGACCATACCACATTCCCCACAGTTGTAAGTTGACCATACCACATCCCCCACAGTTGTAAGTTGACCATACCACATCCCCCACAGTTGTAAGTTGACCATACCACATCCTTCACAGTTGTAAGTTGACCATACCACATCCCCCACAGTTGTAAGTTGACCATACCACATCCCCCACAGTTGTAAGTTGACCATACCACATCCTTCACAGTTGTAAGTTGACCATACCACATCCCCCACAGTTGTAAGTTGACCATACCACATCCTTCACAGTTGTAAGTTGACCATACCACATCCCCCACAGTTGTAAGTTGACCATACCACATCCCCCACAGTTGTAAGTTGACCATACCACATCCTTCACAGTTGTAAGTTGACCATACCACATCCCCCACAGTTGTAAGTTGACCATACCACATCCTTCACAGTTGTAAGTTGACCATACCACATCCCCCACAGTTGTAAGTTGACCATACCACATCCCCCACAGTTGTAAGTTGACCATACCACATCCCCCACAGTTGTAAGTTGACCATACCACATCCTTCACAGTTGTAAGTTGACCATACCACATCCTCCACAGATTATATAATGCTGTTTGTGGTGTTCTCCACAGATTATATAATGCTGTTTGTGGTGTTCTCCACAGATTATATACATGCTGTTTGTGGTGTTCTCCACAGATTATATAATGCTGTTTGTGGTGTTCTCCACAGATTATATACATGCTGTTTGTGGTGTTCTCTACAGATTATATACATGCTGTTTGTGGTGTTCTCCACAGATTATATACATGCTGTTTGTGGTGTTCTCCACAGATTATATACATGCTGTTTGTGGTGTTCTCCACAGATTATATACATGCTGTTTGTGGTGTTCTCCACAGATTATATACATGCTGTTTGTGGTGTTCTCCACAGATTATATACATGCTGTTTGTGGTGTTCTCCACAGATTATATACATGCTGTTTGTGGTGTTCTCCACAGATTATATACATGCTGTTTGTGGTGTTCTCCACAGATTATATACATGCTGTTTGTGGTGTTCTCCACAGATTATATACATGCTGTTTGTGATGTTCTCCACAGATTATATACATGCTGTTTGTGGTGTTCTCCACAGATTATATACATGCTGTTTGTGGTGTTCTTCATCGTCCGTGAACTGAGAGAGCTCTTCAAGATGAAGCTGAGCTACTTCCGCAGTTTCTGGAACATGGTGGAAGTTAGTGTCATCGCCATGAGCATCGCGGCCATCGTCATCTTCTTCTACCGCTCAGTCATGACTAATGAGTTGACATCAACCTTCAAGGTAACATTGTCATCTTCTTCTACCACATGACAACCTTCAAGGTAACATTGTCATCTTCTTCTACCACATAACAACCTTCATGGTAACATTGTCATCTTCTACCACATGACAACCTTCAAGGTAACATTGTCATCTTCTTCTACCACATGACAACCTTCATGGTAACAATGTCATCTTCTACCACATGACAACCTTCATGGTAACATTGTCATCTTCTTCTACCACATGACAACCTTCATGGTAACATTGTCATCTTCTTCTACCACATGGCAACCTTCAAGGTAACATTGTCATCTTCTACCACATGGCAACCTTCAAGGTAACATTGTCATCTTCTTCTACCACATGACAACCTTCAAGGTAGCATTGTCATCTTCTTCTACCACATGACAACCTTCAAGGTAACATTGTCATCTTCTTCTACCACAACCTTCAAGGTAACATTGTCATCTTCTTCTACCACATGACAACCTTCAAGGTAACACTGTCATCTTCTTCTACCGCATGACAACCTTCAAGGTAACATTGTCATCTTCTTCTACCACATGACAACCTTCAAGGTAACATTGTCATCTTCTTCTACCACATGACAACCTTCAAGGTAACATTGTCATCTTCTTCTACCACATGACAAACTTCAAGGTAACATTGTCATCTTCTTCTACCACAACCTTCAAGGTAACATTGTCATCTTCTTCTACCACATGACAACCTTCAAGGTAACACTGTCATCTTCTTCTACCGCATGACAACCTTCAAGGTAACATTGTCATCTTCTTCTACCACATGACAACCTTCAAGGTAACATTGTCATCTTCTTCTACCACATGACAACCTTCAAGGTGACATTGTCATCTTCTTCTACCACAACCTTCAAGGTAACATTGTCATCTTCTTCTACCACATGACAACCTTCAAGGTAACACTGTCATCTTCTTCTACCGCATGACAACCTTCATGGTAACATTGTCATCTTCTTCTACAACATGACAACCTTCATGGTAACATTGTCATCTTCTTCTACCACATGACAACCTTCAAGGTAACATTGTCATCTTCTTCTACCACAACCTTCAAGGTAACATTGTCATCTTCTTCTACCACATGACAACCTTCAAGGTAGCATTGTCATCTTCTTCTACCACATGACAACCTTCAAGGTAACATTGTCATCTTCTTCTACCACAACCTTCAAGGTAACATTGTCATCTTCTTATACCACATGACAACCTTCAAGGTAACACTGTCATCTTCTTCTACCGCATGACAACCTTCAAGGTAACATTGTCATCTTCTTCTACCACATGACAACCTTCAAGGTAACATTGTCATCTTCTTCTACCACAACCTTCAAGGTAACATTGTCATCTTCTTCTACCACAACCTTCAAGGTAACATTGTCATCTTCTTCTACCACAACCTTCAAGGTAACATTGTCATCTTCTTCTACCACAACCTTCAAGGTAACATTGTCATCTTCTTCTACCACAACCTTCAAGGTAACATTGTCATCTTCTTCTACCACATGACAACCTTCAAGGTAACATTGTCATCTTCTTCTACCACATGACAACCTTCAAGGTAACATTGTCATCTTCTTCTACCACATGACAACCTTCAAGGTAACACTGTCATCTTCTTCTACCACATGACAACCTTCAAGGTAGCATTGTCATCTTCTTCTACCACATGACAACCTTCAAGGTAACATTGTCATCTTCTTCTACCACAACCTTCAAGGTAACATTGTCATCTTCTTATACCACATGACAACCTTCAAGGTAACACTTTCATCTTCTTCTACCGCATGACAACCTTCAAGGTAACATTGTCATCTTCTTCTACCACATGACAACCTTCAAGGTAACATTGTCATCTTCTTCTACCACAACCTTCAAGGTAACATTGTCATCTTCTTCTACCACAACCTTCAAGGTAACATTGTCATCTTCTTCTACCACAACCTTCAAGGTAACATTGTCATCTTCTTCTACCACAACCTTCAAGGTAACATTGTCATCTTCTTCTACCACATGACAACCTTCAAGGTAACATTGTCATCTTCTTCTACCGCATGACAACCTTCAAGGTAACATTTGTCATCTTCTTTATACCACATGACAACCTTCAAGGTAACATTGTCATCTTCTTCTACCACATGACAACCTTCAAGGTAACATTGTCATCTTCTTCTACCACATGACAACCTTCAAGGTAACATTGTCATCTTCTTCTACCACAACCTTCAAGGTAATATTGTCATCTTCTTCTACCACATGACAACCTTCAAGGTAACATTGTCATCTTCTTCTACCACAACCTTCAAGGTAACATTGTCATCTTCTTCTACCACATGACAACCTTCAAGGTAACATTGTCATCTTCTTCTACCACAACCTTCAAGGTAACATTGTCATCTTCTTCTACCACATGACAACCTTCAAGGTAACACTGTCATCTTCTTCTACCACATGGCAACCTTCATGGTACCATTGTCATCTTCTTCTACCACATGACAACCTTCAAGGTAACATTGTCATCTTCTTCTACCACATGACAAACTTCAAGGTAACATTGTCATCTTCTTCTACCACATGGCAACCTTCAAAGTAACATTGTCATCTTCTTCTACCATATGACATCCTTCAAGGTAACATTGTCATCTTCTTCTACCACATCCTTCAAGGTAACATTGTCATCTTCTACCACCACATGACAACCTTCAAGGTAACATTGTCATCTTCTTCTACCACATGACAACCTTCAAGGTAACATTGTCATCTTCTTTCAAGGTAACATTGTCATCTTCTTATACGACATGACAACTTTCAAGGTAACATTGTCATCTTCTTATACCACATGACAACTTTCAAGGTAACATTGTCATCTTCTTCTACCACATGACATCTTTCAAGGTAACATTGTCATCTTCTTATACGACATGACAACTTTCAAGGTAACATTGTCATCTTCTTATACGACATGACAACTTTCAAGGTAACATTGTCATCTTTGTCTACCACATGGCAACCTTCAAGGTAACATTGGTATCTTCTACTACCACATGACAACCTTCAAGGTAACATTGTCATCTTCTACTACCACATGACAACTTTCAAGGTAACATTGTCATCTTCTACTACCATATGGCAACCTTCAAGGTAACATTGTCATCTTCTTCTACCACATGACAACTTTCAAGGTAACATTGTCATCTTCTACTACCACATGACAACTTTCAAGGTAACATTGTCATCGTCTTCTACCACATGGCAACTTTCAAGGTAACATTGTCATCTTCTACTACCACATGACAACTTTCAAGGTAACATTGTCATCTTCTACTACCACATGACAACTTTCAAGGTAACATTGTCATCTTCGTCTACCACATGACAACTTTCAAGGTAACATTGTCATCTTCTACTACCACATGACAACTTTCAAGGTAACATTGTCATCTTCTTCTACCACATGGCAACCTTCAAGGTAACATTGTCATCTTCGTCTACCACATGACAACCTTCAAGGTAACATTGTTATCTTCTTCTACCACATGACAACTTTCAAGGTAACATTTTCCCCCAGCCATCTCACCGCCATCTGCTTGATATTTGCCCCAGATGTTCTGCAGCGTCGTCCAGAGACCATATTCATATCTGTCTTGAATTGTCTTCTCCATGGTTTAACCAGAACCTTCAGGAAGGCAGACAATTGTCACACTGCAATCTACCATATACCACCTAAGAGTCTGCTAAGGTAGGTTGGGCTGTGGCTGACTTGCCCATCTAGTAGAATAAACATTTGCTGGAAAGTTCAAGGAACGTATGAGATATCATGAATAACCAATTCTTGAAGAGATTAGGGATTTGTGACATCATCAACAATCAACTATGCTGCTCTCTGCTGGATACAAACCCGGCAGTTACAGGTCTAGTACTAGGACACTGAATCCTCTCTGTCACATCTCCAAAAAAGTGTAAATCATCATTCTGCAAGTATGTTTGACCCTAGCTGAGCCGCTTCAGGTGGCTTCACTAGTTCCACGTTGAGGTCGATCATTGTTGAGGATGTTAGAGTTTCTCAGTGTCCACATGAGACACTAACCTGTGTGTGTGTGAATGTGTGTGTGTGTGTTTGTGTGTGTGTGTGTTGGTGTGTGTGTGTGAGTGAGATCTGTGTCCATGTGAGACACCAGCCTGTGTGTGTGCGTGTTGGTGTGTGTTGGTGTGTGTCTCTGTGTGTTTGTGTGTGTATGTGTGTTGGTGTGTGTGAGTGAGATCTGTGTCCATGTCAGACACCAGCCTGTGTGTGTGTGTGTGTGTGTGTGTTTGTGTGTGTGTTGGTGTGTGTGTGTGAGTGAGATCTGTGTCCATATCAGACACCAGCCTGTGTGTGTGTGTGTGTGTGTGTGTGTGTGTGTGAGATCTGTGTCCATATCAGACACCAGCCTCTGTGTGTGTGTGTGTGTGTGTGTGTGCGCGTGCGTGTGTCTCACCAGTGTCCATGGTGCTACATCCACAGAAGACACTGGGCAACGGCTACGTCAAGTTTCAGTACGTGGCCTACTGGAACGAGACCTTCTCCTACATGATCGGCTTCATTTGTTTCCTGGCTACCATCAAGTTCCTCAAGCTGCTCAGGTAAGTGGGGGATGGGTTGTGTGGCTGTGGGACAGGTTGTGGGGGTAAACTGTGTGACTCTGGGACAGGTTTTGGGGGATGGGTTGTGTGACTGTGGGACACGTTGTGGGGGATGGGTTGTGTGACTGTGGGACACGTTGTGGGGGATGGGTTGTATGGCTGTGGGACACGGTGTGGGGATGGGTTGTGTGGCCGTGGGACAGGTTGTGGGGGTGGTTTGTGTGGCTGCAGGACAGGTTGTGGGGGTAAACTGTGTGACTCTGGGACAGGTTTTGGGGGATGGGTTGTGTGACTGTGGGACAGGTTGTGGGGGATGGGTTGTGTGACTGTGGGACAGGATATGGGAGAGGGTTGTGTGACTCGATTAGACTAGCTGGGAGGAAACTCATATGTGACATTTTTGGTGGCAATTCAAGGATTATATGACATGATTTGGTTAGAACTCAAGGAATATGTGACATGACCTTGGCAAGTTGTGGAAAGGAACAGAAGGTTTGAGAACAGCATGTGTGCAAGAAGTTGACTATGCCAAGTGATTGCAGTAACCCAATCTGACACACGCGAATACAACAAATGTTGCCCACATTACAAGCTGTGACACACGTCAACAAATTATGCCCACATTACAAGCTGTGACACAAGTCAACAAATGTTGCTCACATTACAAGCTGTGACACACGTCAACAAATGTTACCCACATTACAACCTGACACACGTCAACAAATGTTGCCCACATTACAAGCTGTGACACACGTCAACAAATATTGCCCACATTACAAGCTGTGACACATGAAAACCAGAGTGGAGGGAAACACTGATAGCAGGCGGGACTTCATTCTTGACGCCTTTAAAACAGTGAGCATGAATATGTCATTACAACAGTGATCACTCTTAGCATGTAAGACATTGACTTGTGTCTGTCTATGATGACTGACCATGTAAGACATTGACTTGTGTCTGTCTATGATGACTGATCATGTAAGACATGGACTGACTTGTATCTGTCTGTCAACAGATTCAACAGGAAGATGTCCATGCTGTCTGCCACTCTCAAGTTCAGCGCCTGGAGCCTGTTCAACTTCGGTATCATCTTCCTAATCGTCTTCCTGGCCTTCGCCCAGCTCTTCTACCTGACCTTCATGCACATCGACATCGACTACGCCACGTTCGTCTCCTCCATGGTGTCCGGTATCCTGATGATGATGGGCCGCTACGATATCTACTCCATGATCATGGCCGAGCCCGTCCTCACGCAGGTCAGTGTCGCTACGGCCTGGTCATCTCAGTCTGTCACTGGGATTTGTTGTCTTGATTGTCAGTGTCGGCACTGCCTCGTCATCTCAGACTGTCACTGGGATTTGTTGTCTTGATTGTCCACGCCTTATGTTCCTATCTTCTTTGAGGGGGAACATGCCACTCCCTGGCCTGGACCTCTCTCAGAAGTCAGAGTCTCCAAAATCTTCGGGGAACATGACACTCACAGTTGTGCATGGATCGTATGCACGATGAAAACGGTTTGTCTCAGAGGTCTGTGTGTCCAGGCTGGACAATTTTTGTGTCTCAGGTGTGTGTCTCAGAGGTATGTGTGTCCAGGCTGGACAATGTGTGTGTCTCAGGTTTCTGTCTCAGAGGTCTGTGTGTCCAGGCTGGACGGATTTTGTGTCTCAGAGGTCTGTGTCCAGGCTGGACAAGGTTTGTGTCTCAGAGGTCTGTGTGTCCAGGCTGGACAAGGTTTGTGTCTCAGAGGTCTGTGTGTCCAGGCTGGACAAGGTTTGTGTCTCAGAAGTCTGTGTGTCCAGACTGGACAAGGTTTGCGTCTCAGGTTTGTGTCTCAGAGGTCTGTGTGTCCAGGCTGGACAATGTTTGTGTCTCAGGTTTGTGTCTCAAGAGGTCTGTGTGTTCAGGCTGGACAAGGTTTGTGTCTCAGAGGTCTGTGTGTCCAGGCTGAACAAGGTTTGTGTCTCAGGTTTGTGTCTCAGAGGTATGTGTGTCCAGGCTGGACAAGGTTTGTGTCTCAGAAGTCTGTGTGTCCAGGCTGGACAAGGTTTGTGTCTAAGAGGTCTGTGTGTCCAGGCTGGACAGGTTTTGTGTCTCAGGTTTGTGTCTCAGAGGTCTGTGTATCCAGGCTGGACAGGTTTTGTGTCTCAGGTTTGTGTCTCAGAGGTCTGTCTGTCCAGGCTGGACAAGGTTTGTGTCTCAGAGGTCTGTGTGTCTAGGCTGGACAAGGTTTGTGTCTCAGGTTTGCTTTCGTCAGACAGGTGCCAGCCACAGTAACTGGGTCTATCTATGGCCGGGTATGTTTTTTGTTTCCTTAGCAGGGCGGTGGCCATACATTAAACCTTGCTGATACCTGTATAACTAAACCTTGCTGATACCCATAAACTCAATCTTGCTGATACCCGTATAACTCAACGTTGCTGGTACCCGTATAACTAAACCTTGCTGATATCCGTATAACTAAACCTTGCCGATACCCGTATAACTAAACCTTGCTGATACCCGTATAACTAAACCTTGCTGATACCCGTATAACTAAACCTTGCCGATACCCGTAGAACCTAAACCTTGCTGGTACCCGTATAACTAGACCTTGCTGGTACCCGTATAACTAAACCTTGCCGATACCCGTATAACTAAACCTTGCTGATACCCGTATAACCAAACCTTGCTGATACCCGTATAACTAAACCTTGCTGATACCCGTATAACCTTGCTGATACCTGTATATCTAAACCTTGCTGAAACCCGTATAACTAAACCTTGCTGATACCCGCATAACCAAACCTTGCTGGTGCCCGTACAACTACACCTTACTGATACCCGTATAACTCAACCTTGCTGATATCCGTTTAACTCAACCTTGCTGATACCCGAATAAATAAACCTTGCTGATACCCATGTAACTAAAAAGAACTTACATTCTGCTTTTTGCAGACGACGCAACTTCAGAAGAGTTTCAAATCAAGAGTGGAGTTAAGCAAGGTTGTGTACTAGCTCCCACCCTCTTTGGAATATACTTTTCACTTCTACTGAAATATGCCTTTCGTGATCAGGATGGTGGTATATACATTCACTCACGCTCAGATGGTGGCCTCTATAATGCTCAGAGATTGAAGGCCAAGACCAAAATTAGGAGGGTACTGATCAGAGAGTTGCTGTTTGCAGATGATGCTGCAATTATTAAGTGGCAAGACAAAATCACAAATACTGAAGTATTGGAAAGATCAGGTTGTGTAACGGTGTGTTCCATGCTCAGTCATCATTGAGGATGGATGATGGAAGAATACCAAAGCAAATCTTTTTTGGTAAATTACAGATGGGTAAGAGATCTCGGGTCGGCCTCTACTACGATACAAAGATGTTTGTAAGCGGGATATGATTGATACAGGCATTGATAATGCACATTGGGAGCAAGTCGCCGCTGAACGTGTTGCACGGAGGGCAAACATCAGAAATGGAATAAAGACAAAGGATAAAATGATTACAGATAGATTACACACTAAGCGTATGAGATGTAAGATGGTGCGTGATGGTGGAAATGACCATGTGTTCAAATGTGTCCATTGTGGACGAACATTTACAGCGCGAATTGGCCTGATCAGTCATGAGTTGTAGTTATTATGCCTTTTTTTTTTTTTTTTGAAGAACGGTGTAACAAACTATCGTCTGACAAGATGGCAAGGTGTCAGTACCATTGAGACATTATCAATTAAGCGGTTCCAGTTCGTTTTATGCAAATAGAAATACTCCATTTTGAATCTGAGATTATCGTGGGGGTAACATACTCGACTGATTTTAGCGCTATCAGTGACTATGTGTTTTAAGTATTTGAGCCGAGGTAGAACTCATTTATTCACTGCATATGATATAAAACTGTGCAGTATTGACATGACGAGATGCAGCGAAATCTTCCAGGAAGAAATCCTACAGTATATTGTCTGTGGCTTCTGTGTTAACCTTGTCGTTGCAGGTTTATGTGCATCTGTTTGTGATCGTGATAAAATTTCACATTGCTGTTGCAGATCTTCGTGCTGCTGTTTGTGATCGTGATAAAATTTCACATTGCTGTTGCAGATCTTTGTGCTGCTGTTTGTGATCGTGATAAAATTTCACATTGCTGTTGCAGATCTTCGTGCTGCTGTTTGTGATCGTGATAAAATTTCACATTGCTGTTGCAGATCTTTGTGCTGCTGTTTGTGATCGTGGCATAACTTCACCTTGCTGTTGCAGATCTTCGTACTGCTGTTTGTGATCGTGATGTAACTTCACCTTGCTGTTGCAGATCTTCGTGCTGCTATTTGTGATATTGGTGTAACTTCACTTGCTGTTGCAGATCTTCGTGCTGCTGTTTGTGATCACGGTGACATTCATCCTGGTGAACATGTTTGTGACCATCCTGAACGAGACGTTTGCGGCGGTGCGCGAGGACATCAACAAGCAGGGCAATGACTATGAGATCGTGGACTTCATGATGCTGAGGTAGGTTCCTCCAGCCAGCTAGCTGACTGTGGGGATAGAAGGATTAGTGGGCTGAGGTAGGTTCCTCCAGCCAGCTAGCTGACTGTGGGGATAGAAGGATTAGTGGTCTGAGATAGGCGCCTCCAGCCTGGTAGTTGACCGTGGGGATAGAAGGTTTAGTGGCCTGAGGTAGGCTCCTCCAGCCAGGTAAATGTGGGGATAGAAGGTTTAGTGGCTTGAGGTAACTTTGTGGGGTTGAGTTGTGTTGTGTCGAGTTGAGTTGTGTTGCGTCAAGAACTGATATCTTTGCATTTGGAGCATTCCCATAAGCGCCCAGTCGTCATCTTCAACAGCTAGCAAAGAGTTGTTCTAATTATAATGGTTCCCGTTGCAATCTGATTATAATACAGTCTCGCTTTACTTCAGAGTGACGACTGTCCACCAGATCCCGTGACTACCCCTTGCTGCTGCATTTTCTCTAGACCAGTGGTTCTCAACCGGTGGGGAATTTCCCTTAGGATTTCCAGGGCTTGGGGGGGGGGGGGGGGGGGGAGAGGGGGGAGAGAGAGGGGGGGGGGGGAGAGAGAGATTAAGATTATTTCAAGATCGCGTTAATACAAGAACCGATTACTTGATATTGTTTTTCCCTCCATACTTACGATTCTGTACTTCTCGCCCTTCTTAAATTTGTTTTATAACGTAAGTAGACTCGCACTTAACGTTTTTTGTTGTCGTCTAGACTTCTTCTAATATTTGTTATTAAATGTAGCTTCCATTTTTACGTATACTATGTAGGGGGACGGGGGGGGGGGGGAACTATAGGGAGGAAATACGAAAGAGGCGGGGGAATGAAATATTGAATATAGGGTGAAGGGGTGCATGGGCCAAAATATGTTGAGAACCACTGTTCTAGACCACAATCTCACAATCTCCCAGAGAGCCTTCACCACATCTGCCTTATCATGCATCAAATCACAACCACAAAATAACAATATACACAACACAATTTGTTTTTTTGTTGCTTATCCTTTACAGGACATCGCTGTTAACATCAGCATCTTTCAGCTGTATGTTGATTTCTTGGCAAGATTACGCTCAGTAGTTTGCCATTGCTTTCTGAGCGGCCGGCTCACATACCCCGTAAGTTACCGATGCGATTCGAACCACTGCTGATTCTCACCGTCATCACGTTACCCACGAGAGTATACGAGATTACGGAGAAAAGTCATAACCTCTAAGCCACGAAGCCGGCTACACAACACAATACAATGGTAAAATGAGAAGGGTGTTGCAACGGAACAAAAGATAAGCTAGCTTATTCACGTGAGTTAAGGTGAGCTAAAGTTGTTTACTCTCATGCGGTAAGAGCTGGATGAGGTCAGATATTGTAGTGAAACAAGTTAGTGGAATGAGATAGTTTAGTCAGGTGAGGTCATATCAGGTGAGATAGGTTAGTGCTATCAGGTAGAAGAGGGATGTTGTAAAAAAGTTGGAAGAAATCAGTTAGTTGGGTGAGGTGACTCAACCTGGAGTCAGTTAGTTGGGTGAGGTGACTCAATCTGGAGTCAGTTAGAAGCATTTACAGCGCCACATGCATATCTTAGACAGTACACTGGACTGCTAGTGTCTAGACAGTACAATGGGCCGACTTTCTGTGACTCCCCACTGTCTGTGACTTCTGACTGTATGTGACTCCCGACTCTCTGACTACCAACTGTCTGTGACCACCCACTGTCTGTGACTTCCCACATGCTAGTGTCTAGACAGTACATTAGGCCGACTTTCTGTGACTCCCCACTGTCCGTGACTCCCCACTGTCTGTGACTATCCACTGTCTGTGACTATCCACCGTCTGTGACTCCCCACTGTCTGTGACTCCCCACTGTCTGTGACTCCCCACTGTCTGTGACTCCCCACTGTCTGTGACTCCCCACTGTCTGTGACTCCCCACTGTCCGTGACTCCCCACTGTCTGTGACTATCCACCGTCTGTGACTCCCCACTGTCAGTGACTCCCCACTGTCTCTGACTCCCCACTGTCCGTGACTCCCCACTGTCTATGACTACCCACAGATTCAAACAGTGGACAGGACTGGGCAAACCAGAGGACCACACTCTGCCCGCTGAGGGGCCGGGCGACCTCAACAACCTGCAGGCCCTGCAGAAGGGGGACAACTCCGGTGACCATGTGGAGAACTTCCCGGACCGGATCGAGCGTCTACTGAAGACAATCAGCTCTGTGTACATGGACAATGTAAGTTGTGTGTGTGTGTACATGGACAATGTAAATTGTGTGTGTGTGTGTGTGTGTGTGTGTGCATGCATGGACAATGTATATTATGTGTGTGTACATGGACGATGTAAGTTGTGTGTACATAGGAATGTAGGTTGTGTATGTGTGTGTGTTCATGACAATGTAACGTAAGTGTTGTATGTACATGGACAATGTATATTATGTGTGTGTACATGACAATGTATATTATGTGTGTGTACATGGACAATGTATATTATGTGTGTGTACATGGACGATGTAAGTTGTGTGTACATAGGAATGTAGGTTGTGTATGTGTGTGTGTTCATGACAATGTAACGTAAGTGTTGTATGTACATGGACAATGTAAGTCGTGTGTGTACATGACAATGTAAGTTATATGTGTGTACATGGGAATGTAGGTTGTGTGTGTGTACATGGGCAATGTAGGTTGTGTGTGTGTACATGGAATGTAGGTTCTGTGAGTGTACATGGGCACTGTAGGTTGTGTTTTTGTACATGGGAATGTAGTTTGTGTGTGTACGTGGCGAGACTGAACCTTGTCATACATGGTTGTACAACTACCAGGGAGATTGAAGCTCATCCTACTATATTTAACAGCACTTCTCCGTCTTGTCATACATGGTTGTACAACTACCAGGGAGATTGAAGCTCATCCTACTATATTTAACAGCACTTCTCCGTCTTGTCATACATGGCTGTACAACTACCAGGGAGATTGAAGCTCATCCTACTATATTTAACAGCACTTCTCCGTCTTGTCATACATGGTTGTACAACTACCAGGGAGATTGAAGCTCATCCTACTATATTTAACAGCACTTCTCCGTCTTGTCATACATGGCTGTACAACTACCAGGGAGATTGAAGCTCATCCTACTATATTTAACAGCACTTCTCCGTCTTGTCATACATGGCTGTACAACTACCAGGGAGATTGAAGCTCATCCTACTATATTTAACAGCACTTCTCCGTCTTGTCATACATGGTTGTACAACTACCAGGGAGATTGAAGCTCATCCTACTATATTTAACAGCACTTCTCCGTCTTGTCATACATGGTTGTACAACTACCAGGGAGATTGAAGCTCATCCTACTATATTTAACAGCACTTCTCCGTCTTGTCATACATGGTTGTACAACTACCAGGGAGATTGAAGCTCATCCTACTATATTTAACAGCACTTCTCCGTCTTGTCACACATGGTTGTACAACTACCAGGGAGATTGAAGCTCATCCTACTATATTTAACAGCACTTCTCCGTCTTGCCACACATGGTTGTACAACTACCAGGGAGATTGAAGCTCATCCTACTATATTTAACAGCACTTCTCCGTCTTGTCATACATGGTTGTACAACTACCAGGGAGATTGAAGCTCATCCTACTATATTTAACAGCACTTCTCCGTCTTGTCATACATGGTTGTACAACTACCAGGGAGATTGAAGCTCATCCTACTATATTTAACAGCACTTCTCCGTCTTGTCATACATGGCTGTACAACTACCAGGGAGATTGAAGCTCATCCTACTATATTTAACAGCACTTCTCCGTCTTGCCACACATGGTTGTACAACTACCAGGGAGATTGAAGCTCATCCTACTATATTTAACAGCACTTCTCCGTCTTGTCATACATGGTTGTACAACTACCAGGGAGATTGAAGCTCATCCTACTATATTTAACAGCACTTCTCCGTCTTGTCATACATGGTTGTACAACTACCAGGGAGATTGAAGCTCATCCTACTATATTTAACAGCACTTCTCCGTCTTGTCACACATGGTTGTACAACTACCAGAGATTGAAGCTCATCCTACTATATTTAACAGCACTTCTCCGTCTTGTCACACATGGTTGTACAACTACCAGGGAGATTGAAGCTCATCCTACTATATTTAACAGCACTTCTCCGTCTTGTCAGACATGGTTGTACAACTACCATGAGATTGAAGCTCATCCTACTATATTTAACAGCACTTCTCCGTCTTGTCACACATGGTTGTACAACTACTAGAGATTGAAGCTCATCCTACTATATTTAATCAGACTTACTCCGTCTGAATCATCATGTTGCTTGTTTACAACTACACTAGGAGATTGAAGCTCATCCTACTATATTTAACACGCCTTCTCATCTTGTAATCAGGAATTAACTAATGGTTTAACAACTCGTTTGAGATTGAAGTCTACTACTATAGTTAACAGCCTACTTATTTAAACTTCTTCTTGTTACTGGTGTACACTACGATTGGCTATACTAATATTAGAATTTTAGTCTACATCTGCTACTAATGATTAACTCAGCCTACTATTTACCTCCTTTGTCATACATGGCTGTACAACTACCAGGGAGATTGAAGCTCATCCTACTATATTTAACAGCACTTTCTCGTCTTGTCAACAGGGTTGAACACTACTAATTCAGAATTCCGAATGCTTCTCACTACTATGTTGTAACCAGGATTACTCCTCTTTAACAGACTTTGTCTGTAATTCAAAATAACTACCTATAATTTAACAGATTGTTGTAACAGGTTTAAATACAGGAGATTGAAGACCACTATATTTAACCTCTTATATGGTTAAAACCAGGATTGAAGCTCCTACATTTTAAGCATTCTTGTACTTAATAGGGTTGAGTACCATTTTAACAGCCGTAATGGTTGTCGGATGAAGTCCTATATATTTCACCTTTCGTTTATACAGGTGTACAATCCGGGATTGAATCATCTAAAACTTACGTTCTGGTTGCTGGGTTGAAGCCACCCTATGAAGATCGTTGGTACGGGAGTTGAAGCTCATCCTAATTAGCTTCTATGGTGACGGGTGAGTTATATCGTGAGGTAAACCGGATTGAAGTATCTATTTAGTTCGTGCACTAACAGCACTTCTCGTCTTGTCATACATGGTTGTACAACTACCAGGGAGATTGAAGCTCATCCTACTATATTTAACAGCACTTCTCCGTCTTGTCATACATGGCTGTAACAACTACCTAGGAGATTGAAGCTCATCCTACTATATTTAACAGCACTTCTCCGTCTTGTCATACATGGTTGTACAACTACCAGGGAGATTGAAGCTCATCCTACTATATTTAACAGCACTTCTCCGTCTTGTCATACATGGTCTGTACAACTACCAGGGAGATTGAAGCTCATCCTACTATATTTAACAGCACTTCTCCGTCTTGTCATACATGGTGTACAACTACCAGGGAGATTGAAGCTCATCCTACTATATTTAACAGCACTTCTCCGTCTTGTCATACATGGTGTACAACTACCAGGGAGATTGAAGCTCATCCTACTATATTTAACAGCACTTCTCCGTCTTGTCATACATGGTGTACAACTACCAGGGAGATTGAAGCTCATCCTACTATATTTAACAGCACTTCTCCGTCTTGTCATACATGGTTGTACAACTACCAGGGAGATTGAAGCTCATCCTACTATATTTAACAGCACTTCTCCGTCTTGTCATACATGGTTGTACAACTACTAGAGATTGAAGCTCATCCTACTATATTTAACAGCACTTCTCCTTGCATCTGGTTTCAACTACCATGGGTGTACAACTCCAGGGAGATTGAAGCTCATCCTACTCATTTTCACACATGTTGTCATCCAGGGGATTGACTCATCCATGGTTGTCAACTACTGAGATTGAAGCTCATCCTACTATTTTAACAGCACGTTCTCCGTCTTGTCATACATGGTGTACAACTACCAGGAGATTGAAGTCATCTACTATATTTAACAGCAGGTTCTCGTGTCATCCTACTATGTTTACATACCAGGGAGATTGAAGCTCATCCTACTATATTTAACAGCACTTCTCCGTCTTGCCACACATGGTTGTACAACTACCAGGGAGATTGAAGCTCATCCTACTATATTTAACAGCACTTCTCCGTCTTGTCAGACATGGTTGTACAACTACTAGAGATTGAAGCTCATCCTACTATATTTAACAGCACTTCTCCGTCTTGTCATACATGGTTGTACAACTACTAGAGATTGAAGCTCATCCTACTATATTTAACAGCACTTCTCCGTCTTGTCATACATGGCTGTACAACTACCAGGGAGATTGAAGCTCATCCTACTATATTTAACAGCACTTCTCCGTCTTGTCATACATGGCTGTACAACTACCAGGGAGATTGAAGCTCATCCTACTATATTTAACAGCACTTCTCCGTCTTGTCATACATGGCTGTACAACTACCAGGGAGATTGAAGCTCATCCTACTATATTTAACAGCACTTCTCCGTCTTGTCATACATGGTTGTACAACTACCAGGGAGATTGAAGCTCATCCTACTATATTTAACAGCACTTCTCCGTCTTGTCATACATGGCTGTACAACTACCAGGGAGATTGAAGCTCATCCTACTATATTTAACAGCACTTCTCCGTCTTGTCATACATGGCTGTACAACTACCAGGAGATTGAAGCTCATCCTACTATATTTAACAGCACTTCTCCGTCTTGTCATACATGGCTGTACAACTACCAGGGAGATTGAAGCTCATCCTACTATATTTAACAGCACTTCTCCGTCTTGTCATACATGGTTGTACAACTACCAGGGAGATTGAAGCTCATCCTACTATATTTAACAGCACTTCTCCGTCTTGTCATACATGGCTGTACAACTACCAGGGAGATTGAAGCTCATCCTACTATATTTAACAGCACTTCTCCGTCTTGTCACACATGGTTGTACAACTACCAGGGAGATTGAAGCTCATCCTACTATATTTAACAGCACTTCTCCGTCTTGTCATACATGGCTGTACAACTACCAGGGAGATTGAAGCTCATCCTACTATATTTAACAGCACTTCTCCGTCTTGTCCGTGCCTCTGTGTTCATACAGGTGTATAGGCCTCAGTGGTCAGCCTGTCCCACCTTGCCTGTCCCACCTCGCCTGTCCCACCTTGCCTGTCCCACCTTGCCTGTCCCACCTCACCTGTCCCACCTCACCTGTCCCACCTCAGCTGGCCTGGATTCGATCGGCTTCCTCTATCCACAATAGCTGGCTGCACTTATCTATGAGTAGATGTTCTTTGCTCCACTTATCTGAAGGTAGATGCTCTTTGCTCCACTTATCTTTGAGTAGATGTTCTTTGCTCCACTTATCTGAAGGTAGATGCTCTTTGCTCCACTTATCTGTGAGTAGATGTTCTTTGCTCCACTTATCTGTGAGTAGATGTTCTTTGCTCCACTTATCTGAGGGTAGATGTTCTTTGTTTCACTTATCTATGAGTAGATGTTCTTTGCTCCACTTATCTGAGGGTGATCTTACTGTGATGCTAGCAGTACTTGAACCTCATCTTACTGTGCTGCTAGCAGTACTTGAACCTTATCTTACTGTGATGCTAGCAGTACTTGAACCTTATCTTACTCTGATGCTAGCAGTACTTGAACCTTATCTTACTGTGATGCTAGCATACTTGAACCTCATCTTACTCTGATGTTAGCAGTACTTGAACCTCATCTTACTGTGATGCTAGCATACTTGAACCTCATCTTACTCTGATGCTAGCAGTACTTGAACCTTATCTTACTGTGATGCTAGCAGTACTTGAACCTCATCTTACTGTGATGCTAGCAGTACTTGAACCTCATCTTACTCTGATGTTAGCAGTACTTGAACCTCATCTTACTCTGATGCTAGCAGTACTTGAACATCATCTTACTGTGATGCTAGCAGTACTTGAACCTCATCTTACTCTGATGTTAGCAGTACTTGAACCTCATCTTACTGTGATGCTTGCAGTACTTGAACCTCATCTTACTGTGATGTTAGCAGTACTTGAACCTTATCTTACTGTGATGCTAGCAGTACTTGAACCTCATCTTACTGTGATGTTAGCAGTACTTGAACCTCATCTTACTGTGATGCTAGCAGTACTTGAACCTCATCTTACTGTGATGTTAGCAGTACTTGAACCTAATCTTACTGTGATGTTAGCAGTACTTGAACCTTATCTTACTGTGATGCTAGCAGTACTTGAACCTCATCTTACTGTGATGCTAGCAGTACTTGAACCTCATCTTACTGTGATGTTAGCAGTACTTGAACCTTATCTTATACTGTGATGGCTAGCAGTACTTGAACCTTATCTTACTGTGATGTTAGCAGTACTTGAACCTTATCTTACTGTGATGCTAGCAGTACTTGAACCTTATCTTACTGTGATGTTAGCAGTACTTGAACCTTATCTTACTGTGATGTTAGCAGTACTTGAACCTTATCTTACTGTGATGTTAGCAGTACTTGAACCTTATCTTACTGTGATGCTAGCAGTACTTGAACCTTATCTTACTGTGATGTTAGCAGTACTTGAACCTTATCTTAAACTGTGATAGCTAGCATCTTACTGTGATGTTAGCAGTACTCATAGCTAGCAGTACTCGAACGTCACCTAAAGACAAGTGACTGTGTTTTCCTACCATAGCTGTGCTGTCACGATGTTAACAGACTGTCATGATAATAAACATCGTTTGACTCTTGCAGGACAACCTGGCCATGCTGTACCAGAAGAAACCCTATGAGTCCCAGCACGGCAACAAGAACCTGCTGAGAACCGGCCTGTCCCCAGCACCCGGCAACAAGCAGCGACGTAAGAACAGCTCTGACGTCATCGCCAGGGTCCAGACACACTAACTGCACACGAACCCTCGCCAGGACAACTTCCAACATCAACAGTCTTGTGTAGACATAATTGTAGTCTCAGCCTGTCGGTTGTATGAATGTTAGTGGGTCAACGGCTTTATGTCAGACACATTTCTTACCGACACTTACAAACACGTTGTGTGATAACAATATTTACATGTTCTTGCTTAACAAAGAAATATTTTACCAGTTCTTAGAATTGTTTGTGCAGTCGTTGGCATCGTCAGTCAGTGACTGAGACTCGTATATCTGCTGTCTGTGAGACATTGACTGTGTCTAGAGTTTGCCAGAAGTGTCAGTCAGCTGTTCAATTTGTGCTATAGTAAACACATAGACACATTGTAGGATCTTTAGTGACACCCGAACAGTGAACAGGAACACGCATTCAGTGACCGTTCAATACAACTGCACATTGAATGACAGCATGATGACAACTCCAACATGTTCACTGGCATCATGACACATTGACATAAGGACAGCGAGAACATATGTAATGACATTAGGTGACAAGATCAGGTTTTATGACATCAAAACAATTGATGACAACACAATCAAGTTTATGATGTTATGACATTTATTGACAACATGAACAAATGTATCTACATCACTTCAATATTAATAGCACATTAGTGTTAGCCAGTAAGAATGTTGATTTTATTACAGACATCTGACAGAAGCAAGTCCTCTAGAGTAGACAGACAATGGCAAGTTTTACAATAGACAGACAGAAATATTAAACTTATGTCTGACACAGCTACTGAAATGTTGTAATCTAGGGATATTAAACTTATGTCTGACACAGGTACTGAAATGTTGTAATCTAGGGATATTAAACTTATGTCTGACACAGCTACTGAAATGTTGTAATCTAGGGATATTAAACTAATGTCTGACACAGCTACTGAAATGTTGTAATCTATGGATATTAAACTTATGTCTGACACAGCTGCTGAAATGTTGTAATCTAGTGATATTAAACTAATGTCTGACACAGCTACTGAAATGTTGTAATCTAGGGATATTAAACTTATGTCTGACACAGCTGCTGAAATGTTGTAATCTAGGGATATTAAACTTATGTCTGACACAGCTACTGAAATGTTGTAATCTAGGGATATTAAACTAATGTCTGACACAGCTACTGAAATGTTGTAATCTAGGGATATAAAACTTATGTCTGACACAACTACTGAAATGTTGTAATCTAGGGATATTAAACTAATGTCTGACACAGCTACTGAAATGTTGTAATCTAGGGATATTAAACTTATGTCTGACACAGCTGCTGAAATGTTGTAATCTAGGGATATTAAACTAATGTCTGACACAGCTACTGAAATGTTGTAATCTAGGGATATTAAACTAATGTCTGACACAGCTACTGAAATGTTGTAATCTAGGGATATTAAACTAATGTCTGACACAGCTACTGAAATGTTGTAATCTAGGGATATTAAACTAATGTCTGACAAGGTACTGAAATGTTATAATCTAGGGATATCAAACTAATGTCTGACACAGTTACTGAAATGTTGTAATCTAGGGATATTAAACTAATGTCTGACAAGGTACTGAAATGTTATAATCTAGGGATATCAAACTAATGTCTGACACAGTTACTGAAATGTTGTAATCTAGGTATATTAAACTTATGTCTGACACAGCTGCTGAAATGTTGTAATCTAGTGATATTAAACTAATGTCTGACACAGCTACTGAAATGTTGTAATCTAGGAATATTAAACTAATGTCTCACACATCTATTGAAATGTTGTAATCTAGGAATATTAAACTAATGTCTCACACAGCTACTCAAACGTAATCTATGAATATTAAACTGTCTCACACAGCTACTCAAATGTTGTAATCTAGGAATATTAAAATAATGTCTAACACAGCTACTGAAATGTTGTAATCTAGGAATATTAAAATAATGTCTAACACAGCTACTGAAATGTTATAAACCATGAATATTAAACTAATGTCTCACACAGCTACTGAAATGTTGAAATCTACGAATATTAATCTAATGATTCACACACCTACTGAAATGTTGTAATCTAGACATATTAAACTTATGTCTCACACAGCTACTGAAATGTTTTAATCTAGAAATATTAAACTCTCTGACACAGCTACTGAAATGTTGTATTATGTATCTGTGTATTGCCACAAATGTACTGCGTATCTGTGTACTGTCACAAATCCACTGTGTATCTGTGTACTGTCACAAATGTACTGTGTATATGTGTACTGTCACAAATGTACTGTGTTTCTGCCTACTGTCACAAATGTACTGTGTATCAGTGTACTGTCACACATGTATCCGTTTTCTGTCATAACTGTACTGTATGTCAGTGTTCGGTTACAAGTGTATCTTTTTACTGTCATACAAGTATCTGTGTACTGTCACATGTGTATCTGTGTGTTGTCACAAATGTACTGTGTATGTATGTACTGTCACAAATGTACGGTCACAAATGTACTGTATATATGTGAATTGTCACAAATGTTCTGTGTTTCTCTGTACCATCACAAATGTACTTTATATCAGTGTACCGTCATATGTGTATCTGTGTACTGTCACAAATGTACTGTGTATCAGTGTACTGTCATATGTGTATCATTGTACTGTCATACTGTGTATCTGTGAACTGTCACACATGTATCTGTGTACTGTCACAAATGCACTGTGTGTCATTGTACTGTCATATGTGTATTTGTGAACTGTCACAAACATACTGTGTATATGTGTACTGTCACAAATGTACTGTGTATTTGTGTACTGTCACACGTGTATTAGTGCACTATCTGAAATGTACTGTGGATCTGACTACTGTCACAAATGTACTGTGTATCTGTGTACTGTCACTATGTAATATGTAACTGTGTACTGTTTATATATGTACTGTCACAAATGAACCATGTATCTGTGTTCTGCCGCAAATGTACTGCATATCTGTGTACTTTCACACATGTGTCTGTGTACTGTCACAACTGTACTGTATATCTTTGTACTGTCAACTCATGTATCTGTGTACTGTCACAAATGTAATGTATATCTGTGTACTGTCAACTTGTGTATCTGTGTATTGTCACTATTGTACTGTGTACTGTCACAATTGTACTGTGTATATGTGTACTCTCACAAATGTACTGTGTTTCTGCCTACTGTCACAAATGTACTGTGTATCAGTGCACTGTCACACTTGCATCTGTTTACTGTCAGAAATGTACTGTGTGTCATTGTGTGGTCACAAGTGTATCTTTTTACTGTCACACATGTATCTGTGTACTATCATGTGTGTATCTGTGTTCTCTCACAAATGTACTGTGTATCTGTGTACTGTCACATTTATATCTGTGTACTGTCACATGTGTATCTGTGTACTGTCAAATGTACTGTGTATTAGTGTACTGTTACACATGTATTAGTGTACTGTCTGAAATGTACTGTGTATCTGAATACTGTTACAAATGTAATATGTATCTGTGTACTGTCACAAATGTAATGTGTACCTGTGTACTATCACAAATATACTGTATATCAGTGTATATTCACATGTGTATCTGTGTACCATAACAAATGTACCGCACATATTTGTACTATCACAGATGAACCACATATCTGTACTGTCACAAATGTACTGTATATCAGTGTACTGTCACAAATGTACTGTATACCTGTGTACTGTCACAAATGTACTGCATATATGTGTACTGTCACAAATGTACTGTGTATCTCTCTACTGTCACACATGTATGTGTGTACTGTCACAAATGTATTGTTTATCTGTGTACTGTCACACATGTATCTGTGTAGTGTCACAAATGTACTGTGCATCTTTGTAAACTGTCTCGAAAAGCACGATATACATATATTCCAAGGTTGAAAATCACTGGACACCTCATGAACACTTTGCACACAATTCATATGTCTCAACAGCTGGACATCTTAAACTGTAGGCAGTAATGGCAGCTGTCATGGCAAATTTCAGAATGAGAACATCAAAAGAGAACATTGGAAATCTGTGGAGGTTCTGATTCACAGGGTATTTTTTCAAGTGGGTTTCAATCAAGAACGGATTTAGAAAGAATGTATGGCAACGGTGATTCTAAAACTATAGTCTTGTTGACTGAGATGCGCAGAGACTGATATCGCCCTGTGGGTGGTCGAAGTTTGTCAATCACCGATCGTCAATAGTCATGGTCATAAACTGTCAAAGTGACACATTGCTGGCTGACACTACTCGCAGGGGAATAGCTGACTGTGACAGGTGTCTACGTCAAGACATGGTCTCAGTCATACCGTGTTGGATGATGGGTATGGAGACAGGTGTCTACGTCAATACAGTCTCATTTACTCCGTGTTGCATGCTGGGTATGGAGACAGGTGTCTACGTCAATACAGTCTCATTTACTCCGTGTTGCATGCTGGGTATGGAGACAAGTGTCTACGTCAATACAGTCTCATTTACTCCGTGTTGCATGCTGGTCATGGAGACAGGTGTCTACGTCATTACAGTCTCATTTACTCCGTGTTGCATGCTGGGTATGGAGACAGGTGTCTACGTCAATACAGGGTCTCATTCAGTCCGTGTTGCATGCTGGGTATGGAGACAGGTGTCTACGTCAATACAGTCTCATTTACTCCGTGTTGCATGCTGGGTATGGAGACAGGTGTCTACGTCAATACAGGGTCTCATTCAGTCCGTGTTGCATGCTGGTCATGGAGACAGGTGTCTACGTCAATACAGTCTCATTTACTCCATGTTGCATGCTGGGTATGGAGACAGGTGTCTACGTCAATACAGGGTCTCATTCAGTCCGTGTTGCATGCTGGGTATGGAGACAGGTGTCTACGTCAATACAGTCTCATTTACTCCGTGTTGCATGCTGGGTATGGAGACAGGTGTCTACGTCAATACAGGGTCTCATTCAGTCCGTGTTGCATGCTGGTCATGGAGACAGGTGTCTACGTCAATACAGTCTCATTTACTCCGTGTTGCATGCTGGGTATGGAGACAGGTGTCTACGACAATACAGGGTCTCATTCAGTCCGTGTTGCATGCTGGTCATGGAGACAGGTGTCTACGTCAATACAGTCTCATTTACTCCGTGTTGCATGCTGGGTATGGAGACAGGTGTCTACGTCAATACAGGGTCTCATTCAGTCCGTGTTGCATGCTGGGTATGGAGACAGGTGTCTACGTCAATACAGTCTCATTTACTCCGTGTTGCATGCTGGGTATGGAGACAGGTGTCTACGTCATTACAGTCTCATCTACTCCGTGTTGCATGCTGGGTATGGAGACAGGTGTCTACGTCAATACAGGGCCTCATTTACTCCGGGGACAGGTGACTACGTCATTACAGTCTCATTTACTCCGTGTTGCATGCTGGGTGTGGAGACAGGTGTCTACGTCAATACAGTCTCATTTACTCCGTGTTGCATGCTGGGTATGGAGACAGGTGTCTATGTCATTACAGTCTCATTTACTCCGTGTTGCATGCTGGGTGTGGAGACAGGTGTCTACGTCAATACAGTCTCATTTACTCCGTGTTGCATGCTGGGTATGGAGACAGGTGTCTACGTCAATACAGTCTCATTTACTCCGTGTTGCATGCTGGGTGTGGAGACAGGTGTCTACGTCAATACAGTCTCATTTACTCCGTGTTGCATGCTGGGTATGGAGGCAGGTGTCTACGTCATTACAGTCTCATTTACTCCGTGTTGCATGCTGGGTATGGAGACAGGTGTCTACGTCAATACAGGGCCTCATTTACTCCGTGTTGCATGCTGGGTATGGAGACAGGTGTCTACGTCAATACAGGGCCTCATTCAGTCCGTGTTACATGCAGTTCGTTCGTTCGTTCGAGCCCCTTTAGGAAGACGATAGCTAACTGAACCGATAAACAACACAAATAACATTGCGTGACGACAAACCACACATACAACATAGATAGCTGTGACGACAAACCACACAAACATAATTAGCTGTGACGACAAACCACCCACACATCGTGGCTTTTGGCATGAGATATAGTCGTGTGTAATATCCACACATGGAGAGCTGAGGCAAGTAGGAGCTTGTGTACAACCTGCCAGGTGAGATGCCCGGGTCATACCTGGTCACACATGACGAGAGAATGAACGAACGAGCGAACGAACAACCTTTATTTTCAAAGAGTTAAGAATTGGGCACGCAGGCCCGTCTGACATTATGCTCTTCTTCTCTATTTCCTCTCATACGTTATTTCATTCAACATCTCACATGAAGCTAATCTTAGACAACAAAAGAACAATATGCATTAAAACGCATGAAAATACTAAATAATACACGAATCACTAAGGCAATTTTTCACATGGCCATTATAAATAACCAACCACATGCACAGGACCTCAATGTGTAACTGGTTGACACATCTTTCAATCACATCCAGGAATGACACATCCTACAACCACATCCGGGAATGACACATCTGTCAAAGACTAAAATAGATAGGAGGGAAGACTGTAACAGTGCACAGATAAATAGGACTAACGAGGTCTTTGTTTGAGTATAAATAGAGCTTTATTTCATCTTGATGACAACTTCTACAACCTTCATACAACATGGCGTCTTCTCGCCTCCAAGCCCAGATGTTGATGCCTCCTAACAACAAACTACGTCACGACTTGAGCATCTTTTTTCCCATTCCATCCTGATGCTCAAGCGTGCTGTAGTTTTGCCCACCCAATATACACATACTGCTACAAGACCACCCGGGATGAGTGGTCTACGTCAAGTAGATTAGAGGTAACCCAGTGCCCCTACATGAGGGCAGGGTAGGGGTAGGGAGTAGATAGGAAGGGGAACTGTCAAACAGTTCTCTCATGAGACACGGAGGTATCAACCAGAGATTAAGCACTCTGGTCACGGTGTAATCACGCCAACATGATGGACACCAAGCACTAGAATAGAACTCAAGAGTAGACCCCTACTCTAAGCGTGTTGAATGATGTAGCACACAAAAGCCGAAGTGCGCACGAGGTCCTTCCGCGTACTGTGTAATCAGCACGCGGAGAATCATCAGACGGGGGACAGACTTCGTAGGGAACACATCGCTTAGCGTCGATGCGTATTTCTTTAGATGAGTAGATAGATTTAGCAGTAGGGCTAGGGACGACTAGTGATAGGAAATTCTGTGTATTCATGTGTGATTCATTAGAGACAGTTTTGTGCATTTATGTAATGTAAAGAGCCAGTGGCAATAAAATGGGTAATCAATTCCTCTCGTACGACTGACAAATCTTTTTGTGTGGTGCGAGAGAAGTTTATCCCGTAATGCCTGTAGCATCGCTTGATGACAGGCTAGGATAAAAGTGGTGTCAAAAGTGTAGCTTGGACAATTGTTCAAGCTAAAACACTCACCCACGGCTCTAGAATAGTATTACTGTCAGTTTATCACAGGGTTTAATTTGTGTTAGTGTAAAATGGCGTGTGCAGACTAGAACAAGATGCGAGCTGTACCCATCGTGACCGATTAACATGTATTTGTGCTTATTACAATGGTTTGTGCTTTATGAATATGTTTTCTTCTGATCTGTAAGTATTATTATTATAGTTGTGTATCATTTATTTCTACAATTATTGGTTTATTTATTAATATTTATCAAAAATGATTCACGGCGGAGCAATACACAAGAAATCAGCCGGCGACAATATCGATTTTTCCAATCTAAAAATAGCCGGCTCCATGGCCGAGGGGTTAGTAGCTTTCTCCGCTAACCCCGAATACTCTCGTCACGTGACGCGACGAGAATTAGCAGTGGTTTGAATCGCAAAAGTGACGTATGAGAGTATGGAGCTGGTCGCTCAGAAAGTCGTGGCGTGCTGATGAGCGTAATCTAGCCTAGGAATCAACATACAGCTGAAAGATGCTGGTGTTGACCGCAATATCCTGAAACAGGATGGAAAAGCGAAAAAAAAAAAAATAGCGCTGCGCCGGTGACGTATCGCGGTTGACAAACAGCTGCCCTGCGCCATTTGCAATCAGCGACAGATTGTTTACAAATTGCCAAGCGGCTGCTCGCCTGAATCTTCGGCTTATATTCAATATTATTTGTTTATACAAGCTATGTATTGAATATATTTACTTATTTGAACATTATTATTACCTTTATATTAATTTCAAAGCATTTATTTAATTATTTGTAGAGTTTTTTTATATTTCTACCGTCACGATGGTACTACTTTCGTTATACAAATAAGATTCCATCTGCACAGCACTTCCACAAATTAAATAGCAATAGTTAGGGAACGCAGAAGACATTAGAACGAAGACAGGACAGTGACATTTACTATTAACTATACCACATTGTGTTGTCCGGGGGCATGTGTTTGTGAATGTCAAACAAATGTCTAAAGTCATATGTCGTTTACAAATAGTTAATTATTGATGCTCTTGTAAACCAGGTATAACAAGAGCGGTGTATAAGAGTAACGCAAGCTGTATATCGAGGTGCCAAACGATTGTACCTGAGGTGCCAAACGAATGTACCTGATTATTCTGGAATGCTGAGATGAGTATACCCAAATTATTTTTGAATGCAATATAATTAATAATGCATCTCTTTTTCAGGGTGTAATCTGATAATATTTTTTGTACACAGGCATTTAATATCTTAACATATCGAAGATACCTGAGTAAATATTTGAGTACCTATCAACTCTAGCTAATTATCCAACAACATGTCAACTTTAGCTGATTTCATACAAGCAGGCAAGGAATTAGGACACACAGGAAAGGAATTAGAGCAATATGCTGATCAAAAATTTAGGGAAGTAAAAGATGCTGAAAGAGATGAACGTGCACGAGAAAGACAACACCAAAAAGAGATGGCACAGAAACAATTAGTTCAAGACAAGGAAATAAAGCAAAAACAATTAGATCATGATAAGGAGATTGTAGAACTAGCTGAAATAACAAAACAAAAGGAGTTAGAAATGAAACAACAACAGGTAGATCAGGATAGAGAGTTAAAACAAAAAGAATTAGAATTAAAACAAAAACAATTAGATCAGGAGAGAGAGAGTTGAAGCAAAGAGAGATAGATGAAATGGCAAGAGTGAAAGAAAAACAAATACAGATTGAATCAGAGACACAGTTAAAGATGAAAGGTATGGAAGTAGATTCACACTTAGAGATCTCCACTACAAACCTAAAGAGTCAGCAAGAAGAGAATAAACTTAATAAATACAAACATATTATTAAGCCATTCTGTAAAGAAGATTCCATATCAGCTTGGACAGAAAATGTCGAATATCAGCTGAAATACCATCAAGTACCAATCGATATGTGGGCCATGATTTACATGAAAAACCTCAGTGGGGAGCCCCTTAAAATTATTGAATCAATACCAACTGACCTTAGATCTAACTATCAGTACATTCACGATAGGATAATGCAACATTTTTTACTTGATGCCTCTGGGTATCAAGTGCAATTTTCTAACTTAAAACCAAAACCAAATGAGACCTTCATCGATTATGTCTCGAATGTCCAAAGCGTGCTGAATAGATGGCTTAGTGCAGCAAAAATAGGAAAGAACTTTGAAAAACTTAAAAATTTAATAGCCATGGATAAAGTCATATCCACAATCCCATCTCCTTTCGCCAAGTTCCTTCAGCAGTCAGACATCGAAACAATAGAACAATTCGAGAAGAAAGGCTCCGCGTATTTTTCCTCGAATAGAGAAATTTTTAAAACATCAAACATCGACTCTGAAATAGTCTCTTTTGTTAAGGACCAACCTAAAAGCTATCGTAGCAATAAAAAACCATTTCAGAGAGTCGACAAGAAAGATCAAAAATTGCCTAAATGTGTGTATTGTCAACTTTTTCATGATACTTACGCTATGTGTGATAAATCACCAAACTATCCGACACATCTTGAGATGGTCATTAAGAAACAACAAAACAAGAGAAGTGCATACAGGCGTGCAGTCAAATGTTTCTTCTGTTCTAGCTACGGGCATTATTCCAATAAGTGCCTAGGCCTCCAAAGAATGACGGCCAACAGTGCAATTTTGATTGATACATCTTCTGATAGTGGGAGTGAGACTGAGTGTGAGGTCGAGAATGAAGTACCTGTTAATCAATCTGAAGATGTTTGTTGTGTAAACGATATTTTAAGCTTTGACAGTTGTGAGCGATGTCACCAATTTCATGCAGACGGAAAATTAGAATGTGGACATACAGTACCATTCTCCACTGAGAGTGTAAATGCAGCATTAGCCTCCAGAGGCAATTTGGTGTTCCACAATGCATTGGTCAACAAAATACCATGCAAATGTTTGCTTGACAGTGGGAGCACTCTTATCGGTCTTAGAAAGGAACTGGTGAATCCAAATGATTATACAGGTGACTCAGTCAAATGCCGAACCTTTTCGGGTAATATCGAAATTTACCCGTTGGCAAGAGCCCGTATTAACACTCCTTTCCTTTCTGGTACCTTTACATGTGCTATTTTAGATAACCCTTGTACTGATTTAATTTTGGGATGCTTACCCCAAATGAAGCATTGCACTAACGAAGAAATAGCTGCATGGGAAAAATTAAATGCAGCTAATGCAACAACCAGAGCAGATACTATTAAGCATCAAGACACACTACAGGAGGAAAGACTACTGTTGCTATCACCAACTAGCACGGATGATACCACCAGACAAAAGTTCATAGACCAGCAAAAAGCTGATCCGAGTGTGTCTCCATATCTAAAACTATTAAAAGAAAAAGCCAAAGTAACAAAAAACGCATCATGGTTCTTTAGACTTAATAATGGTATTCTTACTCGTTATTATACAACTGGCAACCATGAGATTCAGCAAACGGTGTTACCTGTACAACACCGCCAAACTGTGTTAAAAATTGCACACGAGTCACCGTTTGCTGGTCACCTTGCATACGACAAAACCAGGGCCAGAATTCAGGCTAATTTTTATTGGCCGGGTTTTTGTAATGACATAAAGTATTTTGTCGCTCATGTAATGTCTGTCAACAACTAGTACGTAAGGGTAAACATCCTACAGCTGAAGTACAACCTTCAACACTGGCCTCTAGGCCATTTGAGAGTGTGGCGGTAGATATTGTTGGACCCCTGAACCAGGTGTCCAGCAAAGGAAATCGCTTCATCTTAACGCTAGTAGACATATGTTCAAGGTGGGTTGAGGCAGTAGCTTTGAAATACATCACCTCCAAAGATATTGCCAATGTATTCCTACATTTGTTCTCACGATTCGGATTTCCACGTACCATCTTATCCGACCGTGGAACCCAATTCATATCGGCTGCAACGCAAGCCCTTACGAAAATGTTAGGAATTAAACAGCATTTTACGACAGCTTATCATCCAGCCAGCAATGGAATAGTAGAGAAAATTAACGGAGACCTAAAGCATATGCTGGCTAAGGTGACAGCAGAAAACCCAGCTGATTGGGATACACTGTTGCCAACAGTGCTGTTCGCCTATCGGGAGATTCCCCATTCAAGCACGGGTTTCTCACCGTTTGAATTAGTATACGGGGCTAACCCACGTGAACCCCTAACAATTTACCATCAGTTAGTAACTAATGCGATCGAAATTCCAACCCCTAAAACACCTTATGAGATGGTAACAGAAACACGAGACAAAATTATGAAATCGTGTATCATAGCCAAGGCAGCTTTGGAGAGGAAGGGTCAAATCTACCGCCAATACGCAAATAGAGGTGCGAGGACTATTAATCTTGAACCAGATCAAGACATACTGCTTTTACTCCCAGACAAACGGAATTTATTATTGACCTCATGGCAAGGGCCATTCAAAGTGGTACGAAAAATTTCAGATGTCGATTATGAAATATCGATAAACGGACACTTAAAGATATTTCATATCAACATGTTGAAACCCTACTTTTCACGACAAGAGACAGAACTAGAGACAGACGAACACAATGCACCCACACCTATTGATGAGACGACAGACATACATAACGCAACTACACTAGTTAGCGAGACTGGCAAAGCCGACAATATGCATACAACTAGTGAGCATACAGAAAACGCACTTAGCACCACAACCGTACTGAATCAGGTAGACGACGACGGGATGGAACTACCTGTTCCAATTGTAGACAAGACTGCGACATTAGATTGTATACGGTTAGAACCGGAACTAACAGAAGAACAACGACGACAGACAATAGAATTAGTGACGGAATATAAGGACATATTTTCCGACATTCCAGGTAGGACGGACAGGATCGAGCACTCCATCCTTCTTTCGGACTCTAAGCCTATTAAATGCAGGCCGTACTCTATCCCACTTAGCTACAGAGAAAGTCTAAATAAGGAAATTCTTAATTTAGAAGCTAGTGGAATCATCCAGAAATCTACATTTGAGTACTCCTTTCCAATCGTCTTGGTCAAGAAAAAAGACTCCACAATTCGTCTCTGTGTGGACTATAGAAAACTCAACAATGTCACTAAGATCGACGCAGAACCAATTCCTTCCTGCGAAGATCTTATCCTTGATATGTCCACCTCCAAAATCTTCTCTAAATTAGACCTTACTAAGGGATATTGGCAGGTCCCTATGCAGACTCAATCCATCCATCTTACTGCATTCTCAACACCTTTAGGTCTTTACGAGTGGCGGTTTCTTCCTTTCCGACTTCGTAACGCTCCTGCCACTTTCATACGCCTAACTAGAGATTTACTACATGGAGTGATGAATACGGTGATATATATATATATGATATTTGTGTCCATACAGACGACTGGACAACACACTTACTGAAACTAAGACATGTCTTCGATAGGGTGCGACTCTTCGGTCTCACTATCAAACCTAGCAAAGTTGAACTGGGCCTACAAGAAATTGAATTTTTGGGTCATGTCATTTCACAAGGCCAACTAAAAACTGACAATAGAATTGTTACTAAAATTATGAACCTGACCATGCCTACAACAAAGAAGCAGGTCAGGAGCCTTCTGGGTTTAGTAAATTATTATAGTAAGTTCATACCGAACTTAGCTGAAATCACAAGTGTATTTTCAAATGTTTTGAAAGCATCAGTAAAATTAGATGTCAAAGATGCATTATTAATTTCTGCATTGTCAAAATTGAAACTCCTATTTAGTAATGTACCAATCCTGCGTTTGCCTAATCCTAGGCTCGTTTATTATCTTAGGACAGATGCCAGCAGGATTTCCATCGCTGCAGTACTAGGCCAGTTTTACGACGGCATCTTCCATCCAATTTGCTACGTGAGCCGTAAGATCACACCTGCTGAGTCCAGATATTCCATATCAGAGTTGGAAGCCCTAAGTGTCATCTACTCAGTGAGGAAGTTACATCGATTTCTAGCGGGTAATCACTTCGTAGTATAGACCGACAACTCCCCAATCACGGTCATACAAAGTGGGGTGCATCGCAATGACCGCATCTACAGGTGGTCGTTAATATTACAAAATTATACTTTTAGTATAGAGCATATTAAGGGTAGGGACAACATTCTTGCTGATACCCTTAGTCGACCATCTGAGGTAGAAATACCTGATACTCCACATGAAGATTGAGTCTAAGATATCTAATTTAGTACACTTAAAATATCCTGTATAAAATATCCTATGTAATACATAGACATCATCATCAGGACTGTGTGCTAATAACAGTGAACCACCATGTGTCCATAGACAGCAGAATAAGAACTGTGCTCCAAGAACAAGTGAATCACCGTGTGTACATAGACAGCTCGTTACTTAATATGCTCCATTTGTGTTCCGGTGAATCACCTGTGTTAATCATGGAAGAACAGTGTCAGAACAATGCATAAATAACAGACACGAATATACTTGTCTACGACACCAGCGGACGCTACGAGTGGAAGAATACCCATAAGACACAAGTATGACTGTGTAGTGTATTTAATATACCCAGGACAATTGTGTATCTATGAACTGTGCCGACGAAAGCAATTTCTTAACGTTATGGAAACCACTAACCTGAGGTAGTTAGATACCATGTATATATATTTATTTATTGTGATATGTATGATAACATGTTTTTAATATAGTGATAAATTATAGTTAGATTAGTTACTTTAATATAGATTTAGATTAGATATAATAGATTTTTTGTTTGTAGTCTAGAGAAATCACTAATTTTTTACCCACTTACTTAGGATAATACTTTAAATTTAATAATAGCTTAATAATAAATTAAAGACGAGGATAAAAAGTTAAGATAGGAACAGTACCAGTTAGTACATTTCATTTCACATTATTTCATTCCATCTTGATAAACACTTTAACAACCTCATCATTTAGGATTAAAATTAGTTTATACCTTATAGGATAATACATTTAACATACATCATTTACACCATATATAGTAAAATTATCAATCATATTTTTTTCATTTAAACATTAAAACATTCTTTTGTTTTGTTACATTTCACATTACTCATTTCAGAAAGGTACATAACTCATCGCACATCATTTTCATTTTTTTAATTAGGTAGATTACTTCCCTTAAATTAGGTTGATTTTGTGCAACAAAGTAGAATATATATATATTGATAGAACTAGTATTAGTATTTCAGTAGAATGTAGTGTTTAGTAATATCAGGGTACAAACTATCAACCCTATTTCATCCATGTAAATATTTTGTAAATACATGACTAGTGCAGTAAGTTACGCACAGTCATTAAGCTCAACTCTTTTCAAACTGAGCCAAACTTGTACAGTGTCACTTCAAGGTTTTTAAATAATTGGGAGGATAAAAGATGTGTGACAGAAGTGTGAAAGTAAGAGAAAATGGAAAATATACAATGGAGAGTGAGGACAACCAGCGGATTTTTTCTGCCGCTCAACGCGACTTTTTATTATTTGTCTACGTCAAGCGTTTGCTTTCAGTGTTGAGATATACTGTCTCGAATGTGTTGTGTGTAGTTTAGTGTAGACCTTAGAGAAAGTATTTTAAGTCTCATAAGACGGAAACGTAGTCACGAATTAGTGTTATACACTTGTTTGTGGCCACATTTAACCGGATTATGGCACTTGAAAACTAACTTACATACAAATGATAGACAGACACACATGTTAGAAGGTAAATTATATTATTAGGTACAGCCAAACACGCAAACAACCAGGAAAACAAACATGTAAAGTACATACATTTTTTTAGATCAAAGGGAGATAACTCCGGGTCAGGGGACACAATAGACAGCGAAACACTAACTTAACAGTGAAAGATACTTTACACGCGGAAGCGAGATAGGTAAAGCCTGTCGCACACAGCTTGTGCAAGGGTTGTTTAATATTATATGGGGGACATGAAGCAATTCGTGTGTTGATCCTAAAAAAATCAACTTTGTATGGGTAGTAAGTTAATTTACTATTTGAGGGCAGGTCTTATAAGACAATGGTCCGGTTCAGACAAACCTCTAATAAATATAATATTGCGATTGAGAAGAGGGCTCACGCCAACCAGACAAGTTTGTGGCGATCACCAGTAGCCAAGTAAAGTAATACTACATTGTGACAATAGTCAGTAGAGGTCTATTGAGTTACCCAGAACCAAGTTATCAGTAGTCTTTGACAAAAATTAGATACACTAATTTTTAGAAACCTCTTGCGTCACAACCAGGAGTCAAAGTTTGTAACGCAACACAGGAGGGGAGGGTGTGTGTCAAAGACTAAAATAGATAGGAGGGAAGACCACCCGGGATGAGTGGTCTACCTCAAGTAGATTAGAGGTAACCCAGTGCCCCTACATGAGGGCAGGGTAGGGGTAGGGAGTAGATAGGAAGGGGAACTGTCAAACAGTTCTCTCATGAGACACGGAGGTGTCAACCAGAGAGTAAGCACTCTGGTCACGGTGTAATCACGCCAACATGATGGACACCAAGCACTAGAATAGAACTCAAGAGTAGACCACTACTCTAAGCGTGTTGAATGATGTAGCACGCAAAAGCCGAAGTGCGCACGAGGTCCTTCCGCGTACTGTGTAATCAGCACGCGGAGAATCAGTCAGACGGGGGACAGACTTCGTAGGGAACACATCGCTTAGCGTCGATGCGTATTTCTTTAGATGAGTAGATAGAGTTAGCAGTAGGGCTAGGGACGACTAGTGATAGGAAATTCTGTGTATTCATGTGTGATTCATTAGAGACAGTTTTGTGCATTTATGTAATGTAAAGAGCCAGTGGCAATAAAATGGGTAATCAATTCCTCTCGTACGACTGACAAATCTTTTTGTGTGGTGCGAGAGAAGTTTATCCCGTAATGCCTGTAGCATCGCTTGATGACAACATCCTACAGTCACATCCAGGGATCCTGAGATGACACACAACATAACCTATCCTCACAATAACAAAACACCTAACCTAAACAATCGCAGACAGATCTGAGGCAACCAAAATATAGAATGAGCGTGTGCCTAGCGATACTTTAGTGATGTTGATAGAGGGGTACGTACAGTGAGATGACAGATAAATGGAGTGTGATGACACAGATACCTGCAGAGAGATAACAGATAAATGCAGTGAGATGGCAAAGCAAGGTATCTGACACATGCATGTGTTCTTGTGTTACAAGTGCATGTTGTGTCACATTTATATGTTGTATGACTGCTGTTTACTGTTGTATAACAACCGTGTGCTGAGTGCCAGAACACACAATGCAGTCATGTGCTGCCTGGTCTATCTACAACCCAGTGAAACATATCAGTGAACTACTTCAGGAATAACTCGTATAGACCAGCGCAACTTCAAAACAATGACGTTTTTTTAGTAAGAATAATCTGTTTAAAAGGACTCCAGTGTGCGTTACGATCTGTAATGTACAATAGCAAACAATAATCACAGGTTTGTGTCTTGTACGGAAGTCAAAGGCAGGTGATCGGTGAGTAGTGCCAGTTCTGCCGGCCGGTCAAGGCCCTTCCCATAGAGGTCAATGACACGCTGCAGGTGGGACTTCTGGGAGAGCTCTTTCTTTCGGAGGACTGTGAGGTCATTCAGGGACCTCTTAAGTGAGGTCACAGACGGATGTGTGAGCACAGAGTTCAAGCTCGGTTTGTGTGTAGCACAGGCCACATTGGGAGCTGAGCTAGATTTGTCCGCCAAGTCTGGATGCATGCTGGCATCAAGCAGACACCGCGCTGGCACAAGGCGGTTCTGACTCCGTGTGTGGAGTTCGCTTTTGTCAATGAAGATGTCTCGTATATGTTGTGGAAAACTCTCGAAGATGTGTGGATGTTGCCGAGCACTGTCCGAGATGTTCTGATGTTGTTGAGCACTGTCAGAGATGTTGTGATGTTGTTGTGCACTGTCAGAGATGTTGTGATGTTGTTGTGCACTGTCTGAGATGTGCGGTTGTTGCGTCAGTGGCAGCTGACAACGTTTGCTGTCGTCCATGCCAATGATCCAGTATGTCAGCTGACTACCTTTTCCCTGAAAGAGAAACACAATTTGACAGAGGAACCCACACAAAAACCAACACATACAAACCCACTCAAACACACTAATACACAGATACACATCCACACACACAATAGCCCACACACACAAACCCACAAACAATAACCCACCCACACACACAGGTGTGTGATAGGGAGGGCCATGGTGACAGGGAGGACCCCATGGTGATAGGGAGGACCCCATGGTGATAGGGAGGGCCATGGTGACAGGGAGGACCCTATGGTGATAGGGAGGGCCATGGTGATAGGGAGGACCCCATGGTGATAGGGAGGGCCCCATGGTGATAGGGAGGACCCCATGGTGACAGGGAGGACCCCATGGTGATAGGGAGGACCCCATGGTGACAGGGAGGACCCCATGGTGACAGGGAGGAGCATGGTGACAGGGAGGACCTCATGGTGACAGGGAGGACCCCATGGTGACAGAGAGGATCAGTGTGACAGGGAGGACCAGGACTACACACCGGGGTTTCCCCAATATACACAACCATGTAGGACAAGATCATTTCACTAGGGACAAGATCAGTTCACTAGGGACAAGATCATTTCACTAGGGACAAGATCAATTCACTAGGGACAAGATCATTTTACTAGGGACAAGATCAGTTCACTAGGGACAAAATCATTTCACTAGGGAGAAGGTCATTTGAATAACGAAGACACAAAGAATAGATTGCACGATTTATTGCCTGGCATATTTCGCTGCATCTTGTCAGGTCTATACTGCAGAAATCGCACAACTTACGTGAATTAACTAGATAAATCCTTCAAGTTGAAATATACACATATTCGCACTGTAATGTCACTTATCTACCATGGTAATTTTAAGCCGACTAACATGTCTTTCTGTTTCCACAATCCTGGCTTGCGTTGATTGATCATAATTGCTTCTGCAAATTTTAACAACCGAGTATTTTGTGTGTTAAACAACACGCGAAAGGCAGTGGCTCTGTCAACAACTGATGTGTCAGGCATCATCGGATTACTTCTCCCACACCACACAAGAAACTTGCAAGTCGTGTGAGAGGAAATAAATGGTACATTTTATTGCCGTTGGCTCTTTACAATTACAGAACAGTCGCTATAAAATCACACACAAAGCCACAGAATTGCCTATCACTAGTTTCCTAACCCTATTGCTAATCTCTATCTATTTGGCTACACAAAAACTCCTATCGACACTAAACGATCTGCTCTCTACGAAGTCAGTCCCCAGTCTGACTTTTCCTACACGCGTGGCTACACAGCACGCGGAAGGACCTTGTTGCGTCCTTCGGCTTTATGCGTGCTGTTCCACTTAGCACGCTTGTAGCAGCCGTTCTCCTACTGAGTGGCACTCTTATCCGTGGCAATCACGTAGGCGTGATTCTGTCGTGACCAGAGTACTAACTATCTGGTCGTTGCCTCCGTGTCTCATGAGAGAACTAGTTAATAGTCCCCCATTCTATCATCTACCCTGCCCTTATATCGGGGCACTGTATTACCTCTAATCTACTTGAGGTTGACCACTCTTCCCGGTGGTCTTCTATCTTGAGGCATACCTCCTGCCTTTGTATTTCAGTCTTTGACACACACCCTCCCCTCCTGTGTTGCGTCATCAACTTTGACTCATTGGTTGTGACGCAAGAGGTTTCTAAAAAATTAGTGTATCTAATTTTTGTCAAAGACTGCTGATAACCTGGATTTGGGTAACTTAATAGACTTCTACTGACTATTGTCACAATGTAGTATCACTTTACTTGGCTACTGGCAATCGCCACAAACTTGTCTGGTTGGCGTGAGCCCTCTTCTCAATCGCAATATTATATTAATTCAGAGGTATGTCTGAACCGGACCGTTGTCTTATAAGACCTGCCCTCAAATAGTAAATTAACTCACTACCCATACAAAGTTGACTTTCTTAGGGTCAACACATGAATTGCTTCATGTCCCCCATATAATATTAAACAACCATTACACAAGCTGTGTGCGACAGGCTTTACCTATTTCGCTTCCGCGTGTAAAGTTATCTTTCACTGTTAAGTTAGTGTTTCGTTGTCTATTATGTCCCCTGACCCGGAGTTATCTCCCTTTGATCTACAAAAAATGTATGCAATTTATATGTTTGTTTTTCTGGTTGTTTGCGTGTTTGCATCTAACTAATAGTATAATCTAACTTCTAACATGTGTATCTATCTATCATGTGTATGTAAGTTAGTTTTGAAGTGCCATAATTCGGTTAAATGTGGCCACAAACAAGTGTATAACACTAATTCGTGACTACGTTTCCGTCTTATGAGACTTAAAATACTTTCTCTAAGATCTATACTAAACTGCACACAACACATTCATGACAACACATTTTTCAACATCGAAAACAAACACTTGACGCAGACAAAAAATAAAAAGTCGCGTTGAGCGGCAAAAAAATTCCGCTGACTGATCTCACCCTCTCCTGTATAATTTACATTCGTTCTCACTTTCACACTTCTATCACACATCTTTTACCCTCACTTCTGTCACACATCTTTTACCCTCACAATTATTTAAAAACCTTGGAGTGACACTGTACAAGTTTGGCTCAGTTTGACAAAGTTGAGCTCAATGACTGTGCGTAACTTGCTGCACGAGTCATGTATTTACACATATTTACATGTAAGAAACAGGGTTGATGGTTTGTACCCTGGTATTACTAACTACTATATTCTACTGAAATAATACTCTAAATACTGACATACTAATACTAGTTCTATAAATATGTATTTAATGTGTTATCTATTTTAATTTAATTTGCCACATTAATCCTAATGTTTATCTAATTTAAGGGACGTAATCTAACTATTTAAAATAAAATTGATGTGAGATGAGTTATGTACCTTTATGAAATGGGTAATGTGAAATGTAATCAATTATGTACCTTTCTAACATGGGTAATGTGAAATATAACAAAATTATAACTAATGTTTTTCAATGGACAAATATATGATTGATATTTTTACTCTAAATGGTGTAAATGATGTATGTTTAATTGTATAATCTTGTTATCCTATAATAATGATGTACATTACTCCTAATACTACATGATCACGTTTGTTAAATGGACTGGTTCATTAAGATGGGATGAACTCAAATGAAATGAAACAAAGTGAAATGTAATAAACCTAAATGGTCCTAATACTATCTAAACTTTTTATTCTAGTTTATAATTAGCTGTTATTACGTTTAAATGAGTATCCTATTCTACTTTTAAGGTAAGTCAGTGGGTAAATTAATGATCTATCTAATTCATCCTATCTAAACTACTTAAAAAAAATGAAAACTATTATATTGTCTAAATCTAAATGTAAATTAAAGTGACCTAATCTACCTATAATTTATCACTATATTAAAATGTTATAATACATATCACATTAAGTTTATATATACATAGTATTTAAATACCTCAGGTTAGTCGTTGCCTTACTGTTCAGAAATTGCTTTCATTGGCATACTATATATTCACACTTGTCCTGGGTAACACATTACACAGTCATACTTGTGTCCTATGGGTATTGCCCCTGTAGAGTTCGATTGTGTCGTAGACCAGTATTTTCGTGTCTGTATTTATGTAATGTTCTGACACTGTTTTTCTCTGTTTAACACCAATGATTCACCGGATTACCTATGGAGCTTAGTAAGTAATGAGTTGTTCCAGTTCATACGGTGATACATTTGTTCTCGGAGCACAGTTCTTCTTTTAATGTCTACGGACACATGGTAGTTCGCTGTTCTTAGTACATAGTTCAGCACGTAATATCTATGTATTAGTATAAACATTTCACATAGAATATTCTAATGTACTAATAATCTATTACTCTACACTCTTATGTGGAATCTCCGGTATTTCTACCTCAGATGGTCGACTAAGGGTATCAGCAAGAATGTTGCCCTTACCCTTAATATGCTCTATACTAAACGTATAGTTTTGTAGGATTAGCGACCACCTGTATATACGGTCATTCCGATGCACACCACTTGTATGACCGTGATTGGGGAGTTGTCAGTCTGGACAACGAAGTGAACACCCGCTAGAAATCGATGGAGCTTCCTCACCGCATAGATGACGCTTAGGGCTTCCAACTCTGATATGGAATATCTGGACTCAGCAGGTGTGATCTTACGGCTCACGTAGCAAATCGGATGGAAGATGCCCTCATAAAATTGGCCTAGCACTGCAGCGATGGAGATTCTGCTGGCATCTGTCCTAAGATAATAAACGAGCCTAGGATTAGGCAAGCGTAGGATTGGTACATTACTAAACAGGATTTTCAATTTTGACAATGCAGAAATTAATAATGCATCTTTGACATCTAATTTTACAGATGCTTTTAAAACATTGGAAAATACACTTGTAATTTCCGCTAAGTTTGGTATGAATTTGCTATAGTAATTTACTAACCCCAAAAGGCTTCTGACCTGCTTCTTTGTGGTAGGCATGGTCAGGTTCATAATTTTGGTAATGATTCTATTGTCAGTCTTTAGTTGACCTTGTGAAATGACATGACCCAAAAAATCAATTTCTTTTAGGCCCAATTCGACTTTGCTCGGTTTGACAGTGAGACCGAAGAGTCGGAACCTATCAAAGACATGTCTTAGTTTCAGTAGGTGTGTTGTCCAGTCATCTGTATGGACACATATATCATCTATATACGTCACTGTATTCGTCACTCCATGAAGTAGATCTCTAGTTAAGCGTACGAAAGTGGCAGGAGCGTTTCGAAGTCCGAAAGGAAGAACACGCCACTCGTAAAGTCCTAAAGGTGTTGAAAAATCAGTAAGATGAATGGATTGAGTCTGCATAGGGACCTGCCAATATCCCTTAGTAAGATCTAATTTAGAAAAGATTTTGGAGGTGGACATGTCAAGAATAAGATCTTCGCAGGAAGGAATTGGTTCTGCGTCGATCTTGGTGACGTTGTTGAGTTTTCGATAGTCCACACACAGACGAATTGTGGAGTCTTTTTTCTTAACTAGGACGATTGGAAAGGAGTACTCAGATGTAGACTTCTGGATGATCCCACTAGCTTCTAAATTAAGTATTTCCTTATTTAGATTTTCCCTATAGCTGAGTGGGATTGAGTACGGCCTGCATTTAATAGGCTTAGAGTCCGAAAGAAGAATGGAGTGCTCGATTCTGTCCGTCCTACCTGGAATGTCAGAAAATATGTCTTTATACTCTGTCACTAATTATATTAATTGTCGTCGTTGACCGTCTGTTAAATCCTGTTCTATCCGTATGCTATCCAATGTCGCAGTCTTGTCTACAATAGGAACAGGTAGTTCCATTCCGTCGTCGTCTACCTGATTCAGTACGGTGGTGGTGCTAAGTGCGTATTCTGTATTCTCACTAGATGTATGGATATCGTCGGAATTGCCAGTCTCGCTAACTAGTGTAGTTGCGTTGTGTATGTCTGTCGTCTGATCACTAGGTGTGGGTGCACTGTGTTCGTCTGTCTCTACTTCTGTCTCTTGTCGTGAAAAGTAAGGTTTCAACATGTTGACATGGAATATCTTTAAGTGGCCGTTTATCGATATTTCATAGTCAACATCTGAAATTTTACGTACCACCTTGAATGGCCCTTGCCATGAAGTCAATAATAAATTTCGTTTGTCTGGAAGTAACAAAAGTATGTCTTGATCTACCGCCACACTCTCAAATGGCCTAGAAGCCAGTGTAGAAGGTTGTACTTCAGCTGCAGGATGTTTACCCTTGCGTACTAATTGTTGAAAGACATTACAGGAACGACAAAATAATTTTATATCATTGCAAAAACCTGGCCAATAAAAATGAGCCTGAATTCTGGCCCTAGTTTTGTCGTATGCAAGGTGACCAGCAAACGGTGACTCATGTGCAATCTTTAGCACAGTTAGGCGGTGTTGTACAGGTAACACCGTTTGCTGAACCTCATGGTTACCAGTTGTATAATACCTAGTAAGAATGCCATTATTAAGTCTAAAGAACCATGATGCGTTTTTGGTCACTTTGGCTCTTTCTGTCAATAATTTTAAATATGGAGACACACTAGGATCAGCTTTCTGCTGTTCTATAAATTTTTGTCTGGTGGTATCATCCGTGCTAGTTGGTGATAGCAACAGTAGTCTCTCATCTTGTAGTGTGTCTTGATGTTTTATAGAGTCTGCTCTGGTTGTTGCATTAGCTGCATTTAATCTTTCCCATGCAGCTATTTCATCGCTAGTACATTGTTTCAATTGGGGTAAGCAACCCAAAATTAAGTCAGTACAAGGGTTGTCAAGTATTGCACAAGTAAAGGTACCAGAAAGGAAAGGAGTGTTAATACGGGCTTTGGCCAAAGGGTAAATTTCAATGTTACCCGAAAAGGTTCGGCATTTGACAGAGTCACCTGTATAATCATCTGGACTCACCAGTTCCTTCCTAAGACCAATAAGGGTGCTGCCGCTGTCCAGCAAACATTGGCATGGTCTGTCGTTGACCATTGCATTGTGGAACACTAAATTGCCTCTGGAGGCTAATGCTGCATTTACACACTCAGATGAGAATGGTACTGTATGTCCACATTCTAATTTTCCGTCTGCATGAAATTGGTGACATCGTTCACAACTGTCAAAGCTTAACATATCGTTTACACAACACACATCTTCAGCTTGGTTAACAGGTAATTCATTTTCAACTTCACACTCAGTCTCACTACCACTATCAGAAGATGTATCAATCAAAATAGCATTGTTGGCTTTCATACGTTGGCGGCCCCAGGCACTGATTTGAATAATGGCCGTAGCTGGAACAAAAGAAGCATTTGATTGCACGCCTGTATGCAGATCGCTTGTTTTGTTGCTTCTTAATAATTTGGCGATTTATCACACATAGAATAAGTGTCATGCAAAAGTTGACAGTAGATACAATTTGACACTTTCCTATCTTTCTTATCAACTTTATGAAATGGTTTTCTATTACTTTGATAATTTTTAGGTTGGTCCTTTACAAAGGAAACTATTTCAGAGTCATTTGAAGTCTTAAAAATATCTCTATTTGAGGAAAAATATGCAGAGCCTTTCTTTTCGAATTGTTCTATGTTTTCAATGTCTGACTGCTGCAGGAATTTAGCAAAAGGAGATGGTATAGTGGATATGACTTTATCCATGGCTATTAGATTTTTAAGTCTGTCAAAATCTTTACCTATGTTAGCTGCTTTAAGCCACCTATTTAGTACACTTTGTACATTTGAGACGTAATCAATGAAAGTCTCACTAGGTTTTGGTTTTAAATTTGAGAACTGAACCTGATACCCAGGGGCATCAATTAAAAAGTGTTGCATTATCCTATCATGGATGTACTGATAGTTAGATCTAAGATCAGTTGGTATAGATTCTATCACTTTAAGGGGCTCACCACCCAGGTTCTTCATATAAATCATAGCCCACATCTCTATTGGAACTTGGTGGTATTTAAACTGATACTCGACATTTTCTGTCCAGGCTGATATGGAATCTTCTTTACAATATGTTTTGATAATATTTTTGTATTTGTTGAACTTATTTTCTTCTTGTTGACTTTTTAGTTTAGTGGCAGAGATCTCTGCGTGTGAGTCTACATCCATACCTTTCATCTTTAACTGTGTCTCTGATTCTACTTGTATTTGTTTTTCCTTAACTCTTGCCATTTCATCTATCTCTTTTTGCTTAAGATCTAATTCTCTTTGTTTAATTTCTTTATCTTGTTCTAACTGTTTTAGCTTAATCTCCTTATCATGTTCCAACTGTTTTTGTTTTGTTATTTCATCTAGTTCTGCAATCTCCTTTTGGTGTTGTCTTTCCCGTGCACGTTCATCTCTCTCCGCATCTTCTTTTCGTGCACGTTCATCTTTTGCCTCCTTAAATTTTTGATCGGCATATTGTTCTAGCTCCTTTCCTGTGTATTGTAACTCTTTGCCAGCTTTTATGAAATCAGATAACGTAGCCATGTTATTGGGAGCTTAGATAGCTTTGATATGTTATGTTTCTTATTATCTGAGCACTATAAATTGTACTCTTTGTTTATAACCTGGAAAATTTTATCCTGAAAAAAAACAGAGCACAAAAATATGCTAATGCATCACAAGCTGAAAAAGAGATGCACTATTAATCACATTGCATGCCAAAATATATTGAGTATACTCAACTTAATGTTCCCGAGAATCAGGAACACCACTCCGGTAACACAGGTCACCTCGTTTGGCACTTCGGCATACACACAAGTTTTCTATCAGCTGTTGTTCACCCTGGTTCACAGAGCAGCAACAATTAACAAATTTGTAAACGACACGTTAATTTTGACAATTTGGTACAATGACAAAGACATGCCCACGTACAAACAGAATATAGGTTAATTAATATTAAATGTCAATGTCCTGTCTTCGTTCTAACGTTTTATGCCTTTCGTCCCTAACCTAGTTTAATCTATGGAAGTTTTGTGTAGACCAAGTCTAATTTGCATCGCCGAAAGTAGTGCCATCGTGACGGTAAACAAATAGAAAAAGTACGAAAAACATTCAATAAATGCTTTTAAATAAATAAAAATATAATAATATTGTTTAAATAAATAAATATATTCATTCACTAAATTAAATAAACAAATAATAAGTATTATAAAGCACAGATTCAGGCGGGCAGCAGCTTGGCGATTTGTAAACACTTAAATGCTGAATGCTAATGGCGTAACACAACTGCTTGTCAATCGTATTACGTCAGAGGCGCAGCGCTATTTTTAGCTTGCAAAAATCGATATTGTTGCTGGCTGTGTATTGCTCCGCCATGAATCATCTTTGATAATTATTCATAAACAAATAAATAATTGTATAAATCAATGAAAGAAATTAATAATATCAATACTTACAACTTCGAAGAACACATGATTTAACTAAATAATATTTTAATAAGCACAAATAAGCATTATTTTGTTACGATAGGCACAGCTTAGCTCGCAACTTGTCCTAGTCTGCACACGTCATCAGTCACTGACACAAATTAAACCTAATTAAACCTACTAGCAACCTTAGTCAAGAGCCGTGGGTCGGTGTATTAGCTTGAACGTTTGTCCAAGCCACACTTCTGACACCACATTAATCCTCGCCTGTCAACAACTGATGTGTCAGGCATCATCGGATTACTTCTCCCACACCACACAAGAAACTTGCAAGTCGTGTGAGAGGAAATAAATAGTACATTTTATTGCCGTTGGCTCTTTACAATTACAGAACAGTCGCTATCAAATCACACACAAAGCCACAGAATTGCCTATCACTAGTTTCATAACCCTATTGCTAATCTCTATCTAATTGGCTACAACAAAAAACTCCTATCGACACTAAACGATCTGCTCTCTACGAAGTCAGTCCCCAGTCTGACTTTTCCTACACGCGTGGCTACACAGCACGCGGAAGGACCTTGTTGCGTCCTTCGGCTTTATGCATGCTGTTCCACTTAGCACGCTTGTAGCAGCCGTTCTCCTACTGAGTGGCACTCTTATCCGTGGCAATCACGTAGGCATGATTCTGTCGTGACCAGAGTACTAACTATCTGGTCGTTGCCTCCGTGTCTCATGAGAGAACTAGTTAATAGTCCCCCATTCTATCATCTACCCTGCCCTTATATCGGGGCACTGTATTACCTCTAATCTACTTGAGGTTGACCACTCTTCCCGGTGGTCTTCTATCTTGAGGCATACCTCCTGCCTTTGTATTTCAGTCTTTGACAGGCTCTGTCAACCACGTGGCCGCTTTCGACAATAAGCGTACCAATTGAAGACGCCGGGAGCTTCCGGTGTGTCGGCTCCACGAGGCTAGCATCTCCTAGGGACATGTCAGTTGGCGGGGATGTGTGTGTATGGTTTGGGGATGTGTGAGTGGATGTGCGATGTGTGGGTTGGTGGGGGATTGTGTGCGTGGGTGGAGAATATGTGGTCGATGGATATGTGGCTGGGGGATGGGTGGTTTTGAGGTGTGGGTGGGGAGAGGATGTGTGGGTTAGGATGTGTATGTGGATGGGCGTGGGATTGTGTGCGTGGGTGGGGAATATGTGGTCGATGGAGATGTGGCTGGGGGATGGGTGGTTTGAGGTGTGGGTGGGGAGAGGATGTGTGGGTTAGGATGTGGATGGGCGTGGGATGTGTGGGTTGGTGGGAGAATGTTTGTGGGTGGCGAGTGTGTTTTGGTTGGGGGATCAGGTGAGGGCAGTGTGTGGGTGGGTGGGGATGTGCGGGAGAGGGATGGGTCGGTTGGTGGGGTATGTATGTGTCCGTTGGTGTGCGTGTGTTTTGGTAGGTGGGGGTATGTGTGTGGTTGGGGTGATGTATGGATAGGTGGGAGATGGGCTTCATAACATAGTAATTAGCCTTGTTTATGTTTACAACATTCATTTCACAATGTTTATTTTCCTTCCTATGTAAATGTATAATGCTCTTGATGAACGAAAGACGAGTGATTGGAAGGGCCGAATGTAAGACGGGCCTGCGCGCCCAATTTGTAACCCTAATAAAGTTGATTTGACTTGATTTGATTTTTGTGTTGTATCTTGTTGACCCATTGAGGTATGTGTTCTGACACTCGTTTGTTAAGCTGTCACTCTGTTCTACCAATGTAGAAGGCCTGGCATAGAAGGTCATTTCACTGGGGACAAGATCATTTCACTGGGGACAAGATCATTTCACTGGGGACAATATCAGTTCACTAGGGACAAGATCAGTTCACCAGGGACAAAATCAGTTCACTAGGGACAGGCATCTTTAGGGTACCTCACACTTACCTTCAGGTTGATGCACGCATCTTTAGAGTATCTCACACTCACCTTCAGGTTGATGTAACCTCTCTCCCCCACACACACTCACCTTCAGGTTGATGTAGCCTCTCTCCTCCACACACACTCACCTTCAGGTTGATGTAACCTCTCTCCTCCATACACACTCACCTTCAGGTTGATGTAACCTCTCTCCTCCACATACACTCACCTTCAGGTTGATGTAGCCTCTCTCCTCTAGGCGGAAGCCCCCGATGACCTCCAGAAGCTTCTTTGTGTGAGAGCTACAGTGTATCCGCAGTGCTGCAGGAGTAGGAAAAACACAGGCTGACCTCAGGGCTACTCTCACCACACATCAACAACCAACTCTCACCACACAACATCAACAACCCACTCTCACCACACAACATCAACAACCCACTCTCACCACACAACATCAACAACCCACTCTCACCACACAACATCAACAACCCACTCTCACCACACAACATCAACAATCCACTCTCACCACACAACATCAACAATGTTGCTAATTGACACTTTAGCTAACTTAGAATGTTGCTAACTTAAAATGTTGATGACTTAGGATGTAGCTAACTTTGAATGCTGTTAACTCACATTGTTGCTAACTTAAAATGATGACAACATTCAAGGTAGCTAACTTAGATTGTAACATAGAACGTTGCTAACTTAGAATGTTGCTACCTTTCAATGATGACATCGCTATCAGAGGTTTTAAAACCATTAGAAGAGATCCCTATCAGAAAGAAAAGACGGGTATTGCAGTTTAAATTTCCAACTCGCTTAACGCCCACCGCAGGCTAGATTTTAAAACCTGTGAGATTGAGTGTGTATGGCTTGAGGTTAAACTTCAAAATCGCATATCGCTAGTAGTTGGCTATCTTTATCGAAACCCCAGTGCAGGAAATATCTGGTATGAAAATTTCACCACTATGATGGATGTAGTCTTTAGTAATGTGAGAGAAATAATACTGCTAGATGACTTCAACACAGACGCTAACAAATCAAACAAAACATGGGAAAACATAATAGAGTCATATAACTTCCAACAGTTAGTCAAACAAGCCAATAGAATAACAAAATCATCTGCAACACTTATAGATCATATTTATACTACGTGTGCTGACAACATCACAGAATGTACTGTACTTATTAATGCAATGAGCGATCACTACCCAATATGTTGCACGTGGTCGAAAAGAGGCACCAAAACTCCCAAACACAAACATATAAGTATAACATATAGAAATTACAAAAATTTCAATCGAGACGTCTTCTTACTAGACTTGCTCAACTCATCTCTGGACTATGTTTACCAGCTTCCTGGCCCACACGATGTTCTGGACCACTGGCTTTTCACCATTAATTAAACACACTGCTCTTTTCTGGAGTGAATAAAGGCGGTTTGTTATTGATTTGGAGCATCCATCCCAGATTGTGGAGCAGTAATCAATATGTGTTTGTATGTGGGAAGTATAGAATATCTTTCTTGTGTTTTCGTCAAGGAAATTTTTAATTTTGGCAAGTTGGTGTACTTTTTTGGCTATTTGTTTAACGAGAGCATGAACATGTGAGTTAAAGGTTAGATTTTGATCTATGATAAGACCCAGTGTTTTGTGCTCGGTTAAACTTTCTATAGGCATGCTACCAATGTGCAGCTGTGAGAGTTCTATGCGAGTTTAGCGTGTGAAGTCTTTGCCTGGTTCCTATTAACATAGACTTTGTGACTCCAGTTAACTACACTATTTATTTTCTATTGCAAGGATAATTCTAGCACATTAAGATCAATAGTGTTTGTATATATTGTGCAGTCATCAGCAAATAGATCGCAGGACGGCGACAAATTTAAGGGAAGATCATTTATATAAATGGCAAAAAAACAGAGAGCCAAGAATAGACCTCTGAGGTACTTCAATATTAATGGTGATGGCTTGAGATAAAGCTTTATTGTGTGATACTATTTGCTTTTTGTCTAATAAAAATGATTTTATTAATGTCACTATATAAAGCTTACTTTCATTGTTTCTAGTTTTTTAATTAGAATAGTATGATCTATCATATCTAATGCTTCTCTAAAGTCTATAAACACCGCTCCACGCAGAGTATTGTTGTTAATATTTTGATGCCAGTTTCCTATCATGTTTGACAAGAATATGACAAGAATATTTTGGCCGAAATCCTGACTGACTGTCAATTATTAGTTTGTGGCGAACTAAGTGCTCTAGTGTTGTTTTGTGGATGTGCTTTTCTAGTGGTTTGGATAGTGAGGATAATATGGAAATTGGCCTATAATTACTCATGAGACGATCGTCTAGAGAACCAGCTTTTAAATGAGGATACACTTTAGCAACGACAATGAGAACCTAGTTCCTCAAAGCGCTGTTTACAGTCGCACGAATGTCCATTGATAGTTAAGATGCTATTGTTATCTGAGGCAGGTACTTCTCCAACAATGTCCACGCTGGGTTCTTTGTTGTTTTGGATGCGCTCCATTGGGTATTCAAGGGCCAAGAGCACTGGTGGGTTGGCAGGCCTCGTGTTGATGTTGTCATGTACACTCTTCGTATGAGTTAATGGACGAACATTGTTAGCTGGTGTGCTGTCGACAGCTGTAGTTGTGGGCTGTGTAGATTCAGTGAATGTCTGTATCGAGTTTTCAAGCTCAACAAAATCTACTTTTAGCCAAGAATTAATGTTTTCAATATTTCCTTGTGTCATTAATTTAATTTTCATGTAGTACAAATGTATCGTAATCACTGGCGTCGTAATCAGGTCTTCAACGTGGGCCCCATTCTTATCTTGTCTGGGTTCAATTTGTTCAAGCTTGTAGTAGTTGAGTAGACAAGTTCGGAATGCCTCATAATGGAGTGTGTTGTTGAAGGAAACAGTAACACACTGTCCTGAGTTGGTGTGTTTGACGACTAGGCCGGTGGGATTCATGCACTTGGATAGCTTATTCTTCACGGCCCTCTCTTTGTTTAGTGTGTAAGTTTTATTGACAGCCGATCGTAAACCTGAGCGAGTCCTTTCACCATTCACTTCCAATACGGAGCACTCTCCTTCCCCTGACATTATTGCATAATGTTACGAATAACTAAACTTGAAGAACGCAGCAATCGCATTGTTATCTAGCCACGCCGCGGGCAATTTGAGGTCCCGTGGTTGTTTCTGACATGCCTCGTGCACTTGATTGGTTAAAATTTAATAGTGTTCAACTATCACTCGAGATGAATATTATATATAATACGCATTTTTGCGATTATCAACACTTGTATTAATCTAAAAACTATTTAACCACATCCACAGAATCACATCGAGCACATTGATATAAAAATCCATGATAGGTGAATTCAGCTTGCAGTAATAATAATCCGAGAAGTAAGAGATACGAAAACACGTCTTCACTCTCCAAATCAATAGTGTTGAAGTGTCATGCTCTGGAGCATAGACAGACAACCAGTTATAGCATACCTTGTCCCTGAGCAGAGACAGACAACCAGTTCTAGCATACCTTGTCCCTGAGCAGAGACAGACAACCAGTTCTAGCATACATTGTCCCTGAGCAGAGACAGATAACCAATTCTAGGATACCTTGTCCCTGAGCAGAGACAGACAATCAGTTCTAGCATACCTTGTCCCTGAGCAGAGACAGACAATCAGTTCTAGCATACCTTGTCCATGAGCAGAGACAGACAATCAGTTCTAGCATACCTTGTCCATGAGCAGAGACAGACAACCAGTTAGCATACCTTGTCCATGAGTAGAGACAGACAACCAGGTCTATGATACATTGTCCGTGAGCAGAGACAGAAACCAGTTCTAGTATACACTGTCCATGAGAAGAGACAGACAGTCAGTTCTAGCATACCTTGTCCATGGCTTTCTATCCTCGAAGCAGTGTTGATGGTGTCTCCGAACAGGGTATACCTGGGCATGGTAAGCCCTACCACCCCGGCCACACAGGGACCTGTAATGTAAACAACAGTAACCTCAGCCTGTATTGTAAGCAGAACTGCAACCTCAGCCTGTATTGTAAGCAGAACTGCAACCTTAACCTGTATTGTATGCCGAACAGTTACACGGTGACACGGCCACACGGTCACATGGACTGCTTACTTCAATAATACAGAGTGAGACAACCACAACACACACAACACCCGAGTGATTAACAGGGAAACCACACAGATCCGGTGAGGACGTCACATACTGGCAGCTCATTATGAAACCTCAATGAGGACGATAGGCTGATAGCTCATCAGAAAACTCTGTGGCTGTTCCAGTACAAGTCCCTGTACAATGTCTGCCCATGCAGTGACAATGATCTACATCAATGTACAGGATGATTGCTTAGAGAATGTCTCTTCTCACCATTCAATGACCTAAATAAATGTACAGGATCATTGCTTAGATAAAGTCTCTTCTCACCATTCAATGACCTACATCAATGTACAGGATCATTGCTTAAGGAAGTATCTTCTTACAAGAAGGTAACCGCTTCAGAAGAAGAGACGCCTGAGTTTTGTTTTCTCATTAAGGTGTTTATGTGTGATGGTGTGGGTATGAGCGTGCACGTGTGTGTGTGTGTGTGTGTGTGTGTGTGTGTGTGTGTGTGTGTGTGTGCGTGTGTGTGTGTGTGACACAACAAGAAAATAGACCATTCTGAAACGTATCTCATTCATTAATTTCATTGAGAGTGGTGACTGACAAATATATATATAGCTATACACATAGCGTGAAAACATTCTCATCTTCAGCCCCTGGCTTGGTCGGTACCTAATCCTTCCATCATGTGCCATGCCGATAAATGTGGGCGGTCATGTTCTGCCATCTCACTCAATCACCAGAGTCGTGGATCAGTTCAGAGTTCCTGTCTCGACCATACCACGTGGCCAAGCCATCCAGGAATTTACTTCTCGGTCTTCCCCTTGGTCTCTTCCCTTCATCTTGCCAGTTGTCACCAAGTTCTCCAATTCATTTCTTCTCATAACATGTCCAAAATATGTTGACTGTCTACATCTAATATCTCTAATCAGTTTACGATCTTCATTTGTTTCTTGAAGAACTTGTTCAATGGTCATTGTATTCTTTGCATTTTCCTCAGAAACCACATTTCCACAGCCATCAGATGTTTTTCAGCTTGACTGCTCATTGTCCACGCTTCACACCCATACATAAGAACAGTTTCTATGTAGCACCTCAACACTCTTTTTCTCGTTTCAATTGACATCTGTTTATGGGTATGTATGTATCTGATGGGAGAGGCCTTGAAGAGATTAGAACAAGAATCGCCATGGCAAAAGTAGCCTTTAGCAAGATGAAAAACATATTGACCAATAAAAAGATGTCAATTGAAACGAGAAAAAGAGTGTTGAGATGCTACATTGAACCTGTACTTTTATATGGATGTGAAGCGTGGACAATGAGCAGTCAGGCTGAAAAATATCTGATGGCTGTAGAGATGTGGTTTCCGAGGAAAATGCAAAGAATACCATGGACAGCCAGAAAGACCAATGAACAAATCCTTCAAGAAACAAATGAAGATCGTAAATTGATTAGAGAAATTAGACGTAGACAGTCAAAATTTTTTGGGCATGTTATGAGAAGAAATGGATTGGAGAATTTGGTGACAACTGGTAAGATCGAGGGGAACAGACCAAGGGGAAGACCTAGAGGCAAGTACCTGGATGGCTTGGCCTTGTGGCATGGTCGAGACAGAAACACGGAGCTGATCCACGACTCTGGTGATCGAGTGAGATGGCAGAACATGACTGCCCACGCTTACCGGCATGGCACATGATGGATGGATGTATTTCATCTTGCAATGGCAATTTTTGTTCTAATCTCTTCAATGCATCTCCCATCAGATGTTATTACTGTCACGAGATAGTTGTACCGATTGACTTGTTTAATAATATGCCTATTTACTCGTATATCACATTGTGGTGTTTTCTTCTTCACAGTGACGACCATAATCTGTGTCTTCTTACAATTCAGTTCTAACCCTAGTTGTTCACTGTGTGCCACAACCGCATCTACTAAATGTTGCAGGTCTTGTTCATTGTCTGCAATCAAGACTGTATCATCTGCATATCTAATGTTATTGATGTATCCTTCCCCAATGTTCATTCCTTCCATATCTTCTATATTTCTGAAAATATTTTCACCTATACAGGGACGAAAAGATCTGGAGACATTACACATCCCTAATATACATATATAAAATACATACCTAATATGTTGCAATGTAAACTACAACTAACCTGAATGGATACCGATCCTCAGTTTCAGCACCTCGTCAGGCCTGTGTCTGATCTTGAAGGATCTGATGGCATCCAGCAGGGTCAGTGACATGGAGGCGATCTCCGTGGCGTGGGAGCAGCCGTTTCTGATGGGTAGCCCGCTGACCACCATGTAGGCATCGCCGATGGTCTCCACCTTGTAGACGTCGAAGTGTGTGATGATGGAGTCGAAGCAGGTGTAGAGGTCGTTCAGCATGTCCACCACCTGCAAGTGTCAACGAACTGAGCTCAGCTGGCGGTCAGATCTTGCTCATGTTAACACCCATCAGGCACACCAGGAATAACATGGAGTGGAAGGGACGTTAAGAAGTAACATAGACAGCAAGAGTGATAGGGGAGTTATCATAAACATAGACAACAAGAGTGGAATATGAGTTAACAATGACATGGACAGCAAGAGAGGCAAGCGAGTTAACAAAAACATGAACAGCAAGAGTGGAGAGGAGTTAACATAAACATGGACACCAAGAGTGGCGGGGAAGTTAACATAAACATGGACAGCAAGAGTCGCAGGGGAGTTAACAATAACATGGAGAGCAAGAGCGGAGAGGAATTAACAATAATATGGCGAGCAAGAGTGGCGGGGGAGTTAACATAAACATGGACAGCAAGAGTCGCAGGGGAGTTAACAATACCATGGACAGCAAGAGCGGAGAGGAGTTAACAATAATATGGAGAGCATGAGTGGCGGGGGAGTTAAAATAAACATGGACAGCAAGAGTGGTGGGAGAGTTGACAATAACATGGACAGCAAGAGTGGCAGGGAAGTTAACAATAACATGGACAGCAAGAGTGCCAGGGGAGTTAACAATAACATGGACAGCAAGAGTAGCAGGGAAGTTAACAATTACATAGACAGCAAAAGTAGCAGGGGATTTAGCAATAACATGGACAGCAAGAGTGGCAGGGGAGTTAACAATAACATGGACAGCAAGAGTGGCGGGATAGTTAACAATAACATGGACAGCAAGAGTGGCGGGAGAGTTAACAATAACATGGACAGCAAGAGTGGAGGTGGAGTTAACAATAACAAGAACAGCAAGTGTGGTGGGAGAATTAATAATAACATGAACAGCAAGAGTGGAAGTGGAGTTAACAGTAACATTGACAGCAAGAGCAGTAAGGGAGTTAACAATAACATGGTCTGCAGGAGTGGTGGTAGAGCTAACAATAACATGGACAGCAAGAGTGGTGAGGGGAGAGTAAACAATATCATTGACAGAAAGAGTGGTGGAGGAGTTAACAATAACAACATGGACAGCAAGAGTGGCGGGGGAGTTAAGAATATCCTGCACACAGTTTATCAGACATTGGAACTAACAATAATATTGACAGCAAGAGTGGCAGGGGAGTTAACAATATCATGGACAGCAAGAGTAGCAGGGAAGTTAACAATAACATGGACAGCAAGAGTGACAGGGGATTTAGCTATAACATGGACAGCAAGAGTGGCAGGGGAGTTAACAATAACATGGACAACAAGAGTAGCAGGGGAGTAAACAATAACATGCACAGCAAGAGTGGTAGGGGATTTAGCAATAACATGGACAGCAAGAGTGGCGGTGGAGTTAACAATAACATGGACAGCAAGAGTGGAGGTGGAGTTAACAATAACATGGACAGCAAGAGTGGAGGTGCAGTTAACAATAAAATGGACAGCAAGAGTGGTGGGAGAGTTAACAATAACATGGACAGCAAGAGTGGAGGTGGAGTTAACAATGACATGGACAGCAAGAGTGGAGGTGGAGTTAACAATAACATGGACAGCAAGAGTGGCGGGAGAGTTAACAATAAAATGGACAGCAAGAGTGGTGGGAGAGTTAACAATAACATGGACAGCAAGAGTGGCGGGAGAGTTAACAATAACATGGACATCAAGAGTGGCGGGGGAGTTAACAATAACATGGACAGCAAGAGTGGAGGTGGAGTTAACAATACAATGGACAGCAAGAGTGGTGGGAGAGTTAACAATAACATGAACAGCAAGAGTGGCGGAAGAGTTAAAAATAACATGGATAGCAAGTGTGACGGGGGAGTTAACATTAACATGGAAAGCAAGAGTTGTAGGGGAGTTAACAATGACATGGACAGCAAGAGTGGCAAGGGATTTAGCAATAACATGGACAGCAAGAGTGGAAGTGGAGTTAACAATAAAATGGACAACATGAGTGGCGGGAGAGTTAACAATAAAATGGACAGCAAGAGTGGTGGGAGAGTTAACAATAACATGGACAGCAAGAGTGGCGGGAGAGTTAAGAATAACATGGACAGAAAGTGTGACGGGGGAGTTAACATTAACATGGACAGCAAGTGTGGAAGGGGAATTAACATTAACATGGACAGCAAGAGCAGAGAGGAGTTAACAATAATATGCAGAGCAAGAGTGTCGGGGGAGTTAACATAAACATGGACAGCAAGAGTTGCAGAGGGAGTTAGCAATAACATGGACAGCAAGAGTAGTGGGGGAGTAACATGGAGTGGAAGGGAAGTTAGCAAAAATATGGACAGGAAGAGTGGAAGCGGAGTTAATAATAACACGGACAGCAAGAGTAGCAGGAAAGTTAACAATGACATGGACAGCAGGAGTAGCAGGGCAGTGAACAATAACACGGACAACAAGAAAGGCGTGGGAGTTAACAATAACATGGACAGGAAGATTGTAAAGGGAATTAACAATGACATCAACAGAAAAAATGGAAGGGGGGTTAACTTTAAGCTGGACAGCAAGAGTGGAAGGGGGGATATCAATAACATAGACAGCAAGAGTGACAGGGGAGTTAAGAACAATATGGAATGGAAGAGTGGAAGATGAGTTAACAATGACATGGACAGTAAGAGTAGCAGGGGAGTTAACATAACCATGGACAGCAAAAGTGGCAGTTGCGTTAACAATAACAAGGACAGCAAGTGTGGTGGGAGAGTTAATAATAACATGAACAGCAAGAGTGGATGTGGATTTAACAGTAACATTGACAGCAAGAGCAGTAAGGGAGTTAACAATAACATGGTCTGCAGGAGTAGTGGTAGAGCTAAATAAACATGGACAGCAAGAGTGGTGAGGGGAGGGTAAACAATAACATTGACAAAAAGAGTGGTGGAGGAGGTAACAATAACAACATGGACAGCAAGAGTGGCGGGGCAGTTAAGAATATCCTGCACACAGTGTATCAGACATTGGGACTAACAATAACATTGACAGCAAGAGTGGCAGGGGAGTTAACAATAACATGGACAGCAAGAGTAGCAGGGGAGTTATCAATAACATGAACAGCAAGAGTGGCAGGGGATTTAGCAATAACATGGACAGCAAGAGTGGCAGGGGAGTAAACAATAACATGCACAGCAAGAGTGGTAGAGGATTTAGCAATAACATGGACAGCAAGAGTGGAGGTGGAGTTAACAATAACATGGACAGCAAGAGTGGAGGTGCAGTTAACAATAAAATGGACAGCAAGAGTGGTGGGAGAGTTAACAATAACATGGACAGCAAGAGTGGAGGTGGAGTTAACAATGACATGGACAGCAAGGGTGGAGGTGGAGTTTATAACATGGACAGCAAGAGTGGCGGGAGAGTTAACAATAACATGGACAGCAAGAGTGGCGGGAGAGTTACCATTAACATGGACAGCAAGAGTGGCGGGAGAGTTAACAATAACATGGACAGCAAGAGTGGCGGGAGAGTTAACAATAACATGGACAGCAAGAGTGGAGGTGGAGTTAACAATAAAATGGACAGCAAGAGTGGTGGGAGAGTTAACAATAACATGGACAGCAAGAGTGGCGGGAGAGTTAAGAATAACATGGACAGCAAGTGTGACGGGAGAGTTAACATTAACATGGGCAGCAAGAGTTGTAAGGGAGTTAACAATGACATGGACAGCAAGAGTGGCAGGGGATTTAGCAATAACATGGACAGCAAGAGTGGAAGTGGAGTTAACAATAAAATGGACAACAAGAGTAGCGGGAGAGTTAACTATAAAATGGACAGCAAGAGTGGCGGGAGAGTTAAGAATAACATGGACAGCAAGTGTGACGGGGGAGTTAACATTAACATGGACAGCAAGTGTGGAAGGGGAATAAACATTAACATGGGCAGCAAGAGCGGAGAGGAGTTAACAATAATATGCAGAGCAAGAGTGTCGGGGGAGTTAACATAAACATGGACAGCAAGAGTTGCAGAGGGCGTTAGCAATAACATGGACAGCAAGAGTTGTGGGGGAGTAACATGGAGTGGAAGGGAAGTTAGCAAAAATATGGACAGGAAGAGTGGAAGCGGAGTTAATAATAACACGGACAGCAAGAGGAGCAGGAAAGTTAACAATGACATGGACAGCAGGAGTAGCAGGGCAGTGAACAATAACATGGACAACAAGAGTGGCGGGTTAGTTAACAATAACATGGACAGGAAGATTGTAAAGGGAATTAACAATGACATCAACAGCAAAAATGGAAGGGGGGTTAACTTTAAGCTGGACAGCAAGAGTGGAAGGGGGGATATCAATAACATAGACAGCAAGAGTGACAGGGGAGTTAAGAACAACATGGAATGGAAGAGTGGAAGATGAGTTAACAATGACATGGACAGCAAGAGTGGCAGGGGAGTTAACGATAATATGGAGCGCAAGAGTGGCTGGAGAGTTAACATAAACATGGACAGCAAGAGTGACAGTTGAGTTAGCAATAACAAGGACAGCAAATGTGGCGGGAGAGTTAATAATAACATGGTCTGCAAGAGTGGAAGTGGAGTTAACAGTAACATTGACAGCAAGAGCAGTAAGGGAGTTAACAATAACATGGTCTGCAGGAGTGGTGGTAGAGCTAACAATAACATGGACAGCAAGAGTGGTGAGGGGAGGGTAAACAATAACATTGACAGAAAGAGTGGTGGAGGAGTTAACAATAACAACATGGACAGCAAGAGTGCCGGGGGAGTTAAGAATATCCTGCACACAGTGTATCAGACATTGGAACTAACAATAACATTGACAACAGCAGCTGTACGGTGATGAACAATAACAGGAGAAGTGGGAATGCCCGGCCGATAATAATAACATTGGATGGACGAGTTGTATGGGGTATAACAGTGTATGAAGTAGGAATTACGTGGGAGATAACAATAACATTGGATAGAGGAATGGTATGGGGTGTCACATAATACTGAAGAATTTCGATCCAGATTGATGAAAGGCCTGAAAACCGCCGTTGCTAGGCGCCACAACTATTTGATGTCGGGAAATATGTTCCCAGTTTCAAACACGACCGGGATTCCCTGAGAAGTCCCCCAATCAAAGACAATTGGCGGCAGGTTAATTTGCCCGGCATCAAAGGAATTCGGCACTCTGTTTGCCCAGATCTCAGGAGAATGGAGAAGGGGGAGGCGGTGCTTTCTTGATTGAAGTCCGGTCACGTGAGTGACGTCACTCGTGCAACATTTTAGTTGGGGGGAGTTGACGGAATCTGTGTTCAGTCTGTTTACGAATTACAGATAACGGGAGTGTTTGTGTGTTCCAATTCGAATGGAGAATGGATTCACAGTGTCCCCATGTTGTCTGGAAACAAGGGACATTGTTTTTCATGTTGTGAATTGTGAATTCAAACTCGGAACACTAGCATAAGGTAGTTTACTTATAAATAGAGTTATGACTGGAACTTAGTGATAGTGTGTTGGGAGAACGTAATCTAGGAGCGTCGGCCGCAGCTGGCTGATGCCTAGCTTAAAAGAGGTAGAGTTATATATCATTTCACTCGGCAGGGTAAGACCAGTGTAATGGGATGGCTGGGGGAATAGGGGAAATGTAAATGGTGGGATATTCCGGTAGTGAGGCCTACTGGGGCTCCTGTGTTTTTCCGTTTGGTCTTTCCTTTCCCTTATCACCCAAATGTGACGAACGACTCTGCCTTGATGTCAGAGGGTAGTTCTAGATTAACTAGGACACATGTCTGAGTGGCCTTTGGCCTATAATCACATATAGTGGATTGGAATAGGGTTTTTCTCTCACCGAATGTTCTATTCTCTACAGGTTCAACGGTATAAAAGAAAGGAAGTATTACTACGAGGTGTAGACAAAGCCAGTCACACTGAGTGATATTTTACTGTACCGGAGAAATTAAGGACAGCTGGGAGAGGAGGAAAAATAGCAGTCACACTGAGTGAAGTTATGTTAAATGGTGTCGGCAATGGGACACCGTTCCACCAATCATGGCCTCATCAAAGCCCAGAGTGTTTAACATAAAAAGGGCTGGTTGGCAGTGACTGAGGTACTGAAAAGGCGGATTCATATTAACAGTGATGAATTCTCAGAACAATAACATTATTATATATAGAAGGTATAATGGTGATTACTTCTCAGGACAATAACATTATTATATAGAGAAAGCATAATGGTGAGGAAACCTGTTCAGTAAACTTGTACAAACATACAGGAGGAACTTACTCGAACAGACATCATCAGTTTGTTTCTTGGGGAGTCGTGTGAGAGAAGTGCCGAGATTCCTAGGTTCCAGGATCGTTATAGACACATTAAATACATCGGGGGTTCTGAACTTGTGGACTTTGGTATACCATATTCAGTAGTGGAGAACAGTCACCCAGACTATATATATGATTAACTCCAAGAAGTCAACCATTGTCCGGATTGAGGCTTCATTCGGTGAGACCTGTTCTGAACTTACTGTGGTGTGATGTGGCATGGCCTAACATGATGAAGAACGATCCTGAGCTCACTAATCTATTCTCGCATACACCATAGAAAATACTACATATTTCCACACGCAAACAGTGCACACACACACACGTGACAATTTCTGTATTAAATGTTTTATTTTATCATTTGTTAAAATACAGTCTTGTGTGGGTATGTTCTGAAACAATATGAAGGGTATTGTTTAGTGGTAAGAAGAAGAAGAGGAAAGAGAGGGATAGGGTACCTAGGATTTACAGGGGGTATGTAGACAAAGGTCCAGCAGAGGCCCACAATAAGGAAAAGGATTTTAAACAGTGTGCCTGTTGACTCCACTTTCCCCCTAGGGACGACTGTCGACATTTATGGGGGCTCGCGCGGGATGGTGATATCACATTAAGGATAGCGACATTTACATGGGCACGTCACACGGGAAGGTGACATTACCTTAATGTTGGTGATATTACATTATTGTGGGTGACATTACCGTGATAGAGGTAGGGCCGGACAGTTAAAGATCAAGTTATAGTGAATGTGGATAGGTGTTAAGGCACATAACTTTCCTGTTCACACTTTACAAGTCTACATAGGTCTTGGTCCTAGTCTACTCTTGTCGTTGAGAGATTGTGTTGTGGTGTACTGTGTGGTGTCTTATATATAGATTAATTTTAGATATTAATTATCTATATTGCTTGGGGGTTTTAGACTCAACCTGCTGACTTACCTCTTTGAAATATGGCCACCCCTAAATTAACCACTGTAGAACTAAGGGAAAAGGGGGAAGGAATGGGTTTGTCTGGTTCAGCTTTAACGGATTACATACAGGAAGTGGAGAGAGAGTATCGTCAAGCAGAAAGAGACGATCGGAAAGGCTGAATTGGAATTGAGGAAGATGGAGTTAGAAACTAAGAGGATAGAAGCGGAGCAAGCCACTAGAAGGATGGAACTTGAAGCTGAGCAAGCTGCCAGGAAACGGGAAGCAGAGCAGGAGGCTCAGAAAAGGGAGCACGAGTACAGGATGAGGGAACTGGAGTTGAAGAGACAATCTAATGGGGAAACTGAGGGTGCAGTTGGAGGTTCCTCAGTCCCAGGCTCAACTTCAGCAGGTGGACATAGTTACCATGCTATGAAGTTTCCTCTAGCGGTCTATGATCAGGGCAAAGAGAAGATTGACCAGTACCTTCAACGCTTCGAGGCCATGTCCGTTGCTATGGGTCTGGACCGAGACAAATGGAATCTTAAGCTATCCCAGGGATTGCTTGGAACCGGTTACGAGGTCTATTCTCGCCTGCCGCCAGGACACGAGAACAATTACGACGAATTGAAAGCCGCTTTGCTGAAACATTACGAGATCACATCAAGTACATATAGGAAGAAGTTTCGAGCAGCGAAACGAGAGCCAGGAGAGCTATTCACCGCCTACAGTTTGCGCCTGAAATCCTACCTCCAAAAATGGATGGATTTGGCAGGGTTCAAGCATGACTATGAGAGTCTGGAAGAGCTCATGATTGTCGACCAGATGCGACAGCAAATGTCAGAACCTCTGAAGACATTCTTGGGAGAACAAGGGGCGGAACGGCTTGATGTGGTGAATAAGCTGGCGGAAAGATTCGTTGAAGTCCATGGGGAGACGGAAGAAACCTGTACACCAACCAACAAAGGTCAGGAGAAACATGACCGAAAGAAATTCAAGGGCTCAGAAACAAAGAAAGTTGAACCTTATGCAGAACACTCAGAGAAGAGTCCAGAGAAGACAAAGGATGGGAGACAGAGCCCACCCAACTCTCAACCGAAACGACAGTGGTCTGAGAAGTGGTGTTCGATCTGCAAGTCACCCTCTCACAACACAAAAGACTGCAAATCGAAATCGAAAAGCTCTCACTTCGCAGCCTGCCGCGTGGCTCCAAAGGTGGTTGCCACTGAAAAGGTCGAGGTTGTTGAAGGAACTCTGGACCAAGAGAGGCCACCTGTGGTCGAACGGATTGAAGTCAACGGCCAGCAGGTTACCTGTCTCTATGATTCTGGTTTGGACGGGGAAGCTGTGATTGATGCCAGCTTGGTACGCCCAGACCAACTCACAGGGGAGACTATTGAGATACAGCCTGCAATGAGGAGTGCTGTTGCCATGACGCTGCCAATCGCCAAGGTGGAGATTAAATCCAGGTACGTCACAGGCATCATTCCAGCAGCTGTGTTATCGGATTCCCTATTTCCCGTGATCCTTGGTACGAAGTATGTGTTCTTGGGGATGCCCAAACAACCTGCTCACCGGGGAACATCAGCCACTGGATCTCAAGGGAAGGAAAAGAGGGCAGACACGCTATGCCACAACCCAGTGCCTGGGGAATTGCATACTGCCCAGAGGAAGGACACAACGTTGCGTCCTTGTTACAAGAAGCTGCAAAAAAGTGCTGACCCATCAGAACGGGGGCAGTACTTTCTGAGGAATCGACTACTCTATCGGAGAGCTGGAAGGGGAGACAAACTGCATGAGCAGTTGGTGGTCCCAGAAGCCCACCGTCCTCACATTCTTCAGAGCGGGCATACCATATCCGGTAGTCAGATATCCGGAACTCGACATATGGGTGTCAGAGAGACGTTGCAGCAGATTTCCGGCCATTATTGCTGGCCAGGAATGACTGGTGATGTACGCCGGTTGGTTAAGTCTTGTCCAGAGTGCCAGAAGGCACCACCCAAAAATCGGACGAAGAGTAAAGGAGCTCTTAAGGTGGGAGAGAAAGTAGTAGTGTGGGGACCAGCAGAGACCAACATGATGCAAGCAGGATGGCATGGACCTTATCCTGTGGTAAAGGTTGTGTCCCGGAACACCTACGAAATTCGGATCGGGGGAGAACTGAACAGTCTTCCTAGGCATCTCCTGCAGAAGTATGAGGAGAGATCCGATATCAAATCCCCTCACCTTATGGTAATGGCAGCCATTGGGAAAAAGGTTACAGGTCCAGACGGAGACCAGAGATCCCAAGTACTACATAGGAAGGCCTATGGGAACGTACGAGGTAGGTCAGATTTTCCAGCCGAAGAGAGGAGGGAAATCACACGTCAGGAAGAGGCCAATAGTGAACCATTCGCTAGTAACCCAGTTCAGAAGGGGTGGGTAACGTCGGGAACGGCGCGAAATACCCGAGACTCCAACCAAGGATTGGCTGACCGGATCCAACATCGACCGAGATGGTCTTGGAAGCAAAAATCCAGGAGCTTTGGGGAAGACGATTCTGTCCAACGAGGACGATACCGCAAATCCCAGGATGCAAAACTTGAGGAAACCAAGCGGATATGGAGACAATGTTACAGTCAGGATGGAACGATCCGTCTGTATTGTGAGCCATCGCTTACGCAAGTCGGAAGTTGGCCGACTGAACGTACAGGAGCGATACGCCAACACTAGTGTATGGCATTGTGAAGATATAGGCTATCAGTGAGATCGCCTAATTGCAGGAGAGGCAATACCTTTGAGGATACAGGCAGACTATCAACAATTGATGTGCTGAGCCATCTCCCAGAAACTGAACATGCGTTTGATGAGTGGATTGTTGTGGATCGTCTGGATCGAACCTCCGGTGAGTAAGAGTTGATGCGGTCAACTCTCTTAAGAGGGGGCCTATGTCACATAATACTGAAGAATTTCGATCCAGATTGATGAAAGGCCTGAAAAGCCGCTATCGCTAGGCGCCACAACTATTTGATGTCGGGAAATATGTTCCCAGTTTCAAACACGACCGGGATTCCCTGAGAAGTCCCCCAATCAAAGACAATTGGCGGCAGGTTAATTTGCCCGGCATCAAAGGAAATTCGGCAGTCTGTTTGCTCAGATCTCAGGAGAATGGAGAAGGGGAGAGGCGGGGCTTTCTTGATTGAAGTCCGGTCACGTGAGTGACGTCACTCGTGCAACATTTGGCTGGGAGAAGTTAACGAAAGTTGCGTTCAGTCTGTCTGTGATGAACTACAGATAACGGGAGTGTTTGTGTGTTCCAATTCGAATGGAGAAGAGATTTACAGGGTCTCCATGTGTTTGGAAACATGTGATGAATTGTGGAATTCCGACTCCGAACGGGAACACTAGCATAAGGTAGTTTATTTATAAATAGAGTTATGACTGGAACTTAGTGATAGTGTGTGGGAGAAAGTAATCTAGGAGCGTCGGCCGCAGCTGGCTGATGCCTAGCTTAAATGAGATAGAGTTATATATCATTTCACTCGGCAGGGTAAGACCAGTGTAATGGGATGGCTGGGGGAATAGGGGAAATGTAAATGGTGGGATATTCCGGTAGTGAGGCCTACTGGGGCTCCTGTGTTTTTCCGTTTGGTCTTTCCTTTCCCTTATCACCCAAATGTGACGAACGCCTCTGCCTTGATGTCAGAGGGTAGTTCTAGATTAACTAGGATACATGTCTGAGTGGCCTTTGGCCTATAATCACATATAGTGGATTGGAATAGGGTTTTTCTCTCACCGAATGTTCTATTCTCTACAGGTTCAACGGTATAAAAGAAAGGAAGTATTACTACGAGGTGTAGACAAAGCCAGTCACACTGAGTGATATTTTACTGTACCGGAGAAATTAAGGACAGCTGGGAGAGGAGGAAAAATAGCAGTCACACTGAGTGAAGTTATGTTAAATGGTGTCGGCAATGGGACACCGTTCCACCAATCATGGCCTCATCAAAGCCCAGAGTGTTTAACATAAAAAGGGCTGGTTGGCAGTGACTGAGGTACTGAAAAGGCGGATTCATATTAACAGTGATGAATTCTCAGAACAATAACATTATTATATAGAGAAGGTATAATGGTGATTACTTCTCAGGACAATAACATTATTATATAGAGAAGGCATAATGGTGAGGAAACCTGTTCAGTAAACTTGTACAAACATACAGGAGGAACTTACTCGAACAGACATCATCAGTTTGTTTCTTGGGGAGTCGTGTGAGAGAAGTGCCGAGATTCCTAGGTTCCAGGATCGTTATAGACACATTAAATACATCGGGGGTTCTGAACTTGTGGACTTTGGTATACCATATTCAGTAGTGGAGAACAGTCACCCAGACTATATATATGATTAACTCCAAGAAGTCAACCATTGTCCGGATTGAGGCTTCATTCGGTGAGACCTGTTCTGAACTTACTGTGGTGTGATGTGGCATGGCCTAACATGATGAAGAACGATCCTGAGCTCACTAATCGATTCTCGCATACACCATAGAAAATACTACATATTTCCACACGAAAACAGCACACACACACACACGTGACAAGTTCTGTATTAAATGTTTTATGTTATCATTTGTTAAAATACAGTCTTGTGTGGGTATGTTCTGAAACAATATGAAGGGTATTGTTTAGTGGTAAGAAGAAGAAGAGGAAAGAGAGGGATAGGGTACCTAGGATTTACAGGGGGTATGTAGACAAAGGTCCAGCAGAGGCCCACAATAAGGAAAAGGATTTTAAACAGTGTGCCTGTTGACTCCACTTTCCCCCTAGGGACGACTGGCGACATGGGGTATAACCGTAACTTTGGAAGGAGGTTTAGTATGGGGTATAAAAGTAACATTGGAAGGAGGAATGGTATTGGGTATAACAGTAACATTGGATGCAGTAATGGTATGTGGTATAACAGTAACATTGGATGGAGGAATGGCATGAGGTATAACAATAACATTGGAAGGAGGAATGGTATGGGGTATAACAGTAACATTGGATGGAGGAATGGTATGGGCTATAACAGTAACATTGGATGGTGGAATTGTATGGGGTATAACGATAACATTGGAAGGAGGAATGGTATGGGGTATAACAGTAACATTGGATGGAGGAATGGTATGGGCTATAACAGTAACATTGGATGGTGGAATTGTATGGGGTATAACGATAACATTGGCAGGAGGAATGGTATGGGGTATAACAGTAACATTGGATGGAGGGATGGTATGGGGTATAACAATAACATTAAATGGACGAATTGTATGAGGTATAACGGTAACATTGGATGCAGTAATTGTATGAGGTATAACGGTAACATTGGATGCAGTAATGGTATGTGGTATAACAGTAACATTGGATGGAGGAATGGCATGAGGTATAACAATAACATTGGAAGGAGGAATGGTATGGGGTATAACAGTAACATTGGATGGAGGAATGGTATGGGCTATAACAGTAACATTGGATGGTGGAATTGTATGGGGTATAACAATAACATTGGCAGGAGGAATGGTATGGGGTATAACAGTAACATTGGATGGAGGGATGGTATGGGGTATAACAATAACATTAAATGGACGAATTGTATGAGGTATAACGGTAACATTGGATGCAGTAATGGTATGTGGTATAACAGTAACATTGGATGGTGGAATTGTATGGGGTATAACGATAACATTGGCAGGAGGAATGGTATGGGGTATAACAGTAATATTGGATGCAGTAATGGTATGTTGTATAACAGTAACATGGGATGGAGGAATGGCATGAGGTATAACAATAACATTGGAAGGAAGAATGGTATGGGGTATAACAGTAACATTGGATGGAGGAATGGTATGGGCTATAACAGTAACATTGGATGGTGGAATTGTATGGGGTATAACGATAACATTGGCAGGAGGAATGATATGGGGTATAACAGTAACATTGGATGGAGGGATGGTATGGGGTATAACAGTAACATTGTCTGGACGAGTGATATGAGAACTAAGAACAACATCATCATCATCGAGCACCAGACCGAGCAGCGTGGGTGGATACAGTTCGCCACCTCACACCATCACCAGGCTCCAGGGTTATCTCTGTATTCTTGTCTCCATTATGCAATATAGTCACATGATCCAGGTATTTATAGCTGGGCCTTCACCTTGCTCTGTTCGCCTACCGTTTGGTCAGTTATCACCAGGTATCACCAGGTACATGAGACTGTCGCCGGATGATTTCTGTATTTAGTTTGCGTTGTTCGTGTACTTCTTGAAGGACTTAGCAAATCAACGGAAACCACGAAGACATATAAACAAATCGCAGAATGGATGTTGTAGCGGGAAAGTTCATCAGCTCAATAACACCAACATTGGACATGAACAACAAACAGACACCGACACAGTTACATAACACACATACACAGTTACATAACACACGTACACAGTTACATAACACACATACATAGTTACATAATACACATACACAGCTACATAACACACATACACAGCTACATAACACACATACACAGTTACACAATACACATACACAGCTACATAACACACATACACAGCTACATAACACACATACACAGTTACATAACACACATACACAGCTACATAACACACATATACAGCTACATAACACACATACACAGTTACATAACACACATACACAGCTACATAACACACATACACAGCTACATAACACACATACACAGCTACATAACACACATACACAGTTACATAACACACATACACAGCTACATAACACACATACACAGCTACATAACACACATACACAGTTACATAACACACATACACACTTACATAACACACATACACAGTTACATAACACACATACACAGCTACATAACACACATACACAGCTACATAACACACATACACAGCTACATAACACACATACACAGTTACATAACACACATACACAGTTACATAACACACATACACAGTTACATAACACATATACACAGCTACATAACACACATACACAGTTACATAACACACATACACAGTTACATAACACACATACACAGTTACATAACACACATACACAGTTACATAACACACATACACAGTTACATAACACACATACACAGCTACATAACACACATACACAGTTACATAACACACATACACAGTTACATAACACACATACACAGCTACATAACACACATACACAGTTACATAACACACATACACAGTTACATACCAGACATACACAGCTACATAACACACATACACAGTTACATAACACACATACACAGTTACATAACACACATACACAGTTACATAACACACATACACAGTTACATAACACACATACACAGTTACATAACACACATACACAGTTACATAACACACATACACAGTTACATAACACATATACACAGTTACATAACACACATACACAGTTACATAACACACATACACAGTTACATAACACACATACACAGTTACATACCAGACATACACAGCTACATAACACACATACACAGTTACATAACACACATACACAGTTACATAACACACATACACAGCTACATAACACACATACACAGTTACATAACACACATACACAGTTACATAACACACATACACAGTTACATAACACACATACACAGTTACATAACACACATACACTGTTACATAACACACATACACAGTTACATAACACACACACAGTTACATAACACACATACACAGTTACATAACACACATACACAGTTACATAACACACATACACAGTTACATAACACACATACACTGTTACATAACACACATACACAGTTACATAACACATATACACAGTTACATAACACACATACACAGCTACATACCAGACATACACAGCTACATAACACACATACACAGTTACATAACACACATACACAGTTACATAACACACATACACAGTTACATAACACACATACACAGTTACATAACACACATATACAGTTACATAACACACATACACATAGCTTACATAGCTGTTACGTTTACGTCATCAGAACAGACAGGGACACAACTAATGACAAGGACACAACTAATGACAAGGACACCACTAATGACAAGGACACCACTAATGACAAGGACACCACTAATGACAAGGACACCACTAATGACAGGGACACCACTAATGGCACGGACACCACTAATGGCAGGGACACCACTAATGGCACGGACACCACTAATGACACGGACGCGACTAATAGCACAGACACTACTAATGGGACGGACCGAGGAATGGCATGCGAGTCAGGAGCTGTTTCTCCGGCATCAAGACTCACCTGCATGGGCGTGCTCTGGGCTGACAGGCTGGTGAAGCCACAGATGTCACTGAAGTACTCACCTGCATGGGCGTGCTCTGGGCTGACAGGCTGGTGAAGTCACATATGTCACTGAAGTACTCACCTGCATGGGCGTGCTCTGGGCTGACAGGCTGGTGAAGCCACAGATGTCGCTGAAGTATACTGTCACCGAGTCGAAGACCTCGGGGACCACCGGCTCACCTCTCTTGAGTTGGTCGGCCACCGACCTGCAGGCATACACCCACATGCAACTGATGAAACGTCTGTACCAGATGTGCAGTCATACACTCACATGGAACAGATGGAACGACTTTACAAGATGTGCAGTCATACACTCACATGCAACTGATGAAACAATCCTGTCTTTACCAGATGTGAAGTCATACATCCATAGACAACCGAATCAATCTTTGTTCATGCCGTTTACAGACATACGATCATTCATCTACAGACATACAATCATCCATCCACAAATATACAATCATCCATCCACAGATATACAATCATCCATCCACAGACAACTGAATCGTAATGTCCTCAAATATCTCTCGAGTGTCACATAACATGCGCCAGTGAATATGAGTATGCATGTTCATTCTGTGTGTATGTCCGTCACATTCACTATAGACTGGTAGAGCACACACGGAGCTCAACTGTCGTCAGTTCTGCCGTGACACTGTCATCTCGCGGTGTGAGTACTAGAGACTGGTACAGCACACACAGAGCTCAATTTCCGCGACACTGTCTTCTCGCGGTGTGAGTACTAGAGACTGGTAGAGCACACACGGAGCTCAATTTCCGGAACACTGTCATCTCACGGTGTGAGTACTAGAGACTGGTAGAGCACAGAAAGAGCTCAACTGTCGTGACACTGTCATCTCGCGGTGTGAGTACTAGAGACTGGTAGAGCACACACAGAGCTCAATTTCCGGGACACTGTCTTATCGCGGTGTGAGTACTAGAGACTGGTAGAGCACACATGGAGCTCAACTGTCGTCAGTTCTGCCGTGACACTGTCATCTCGCGGTGTGAGTACTAGAGACTGGTACATCACACACAGAGCCCAACTGCCGTGACACTGTCTTCTCGCGGTGTGAGTACTGCCAAGTGCCGTAACCGTGCCCCATGACATATTCATTCCAACTGGTCCGACATCTTGGAATTGGTCTAGGGTGAAGTATCTCTACTGGCTCGTATAAACACTTTACGAGTCACAGATCTATTATGCATACAACTCAACAAGTCCGATGCATCCTTAGATAACGCTTTTATTGTATATTTTATATTATATTATTTATATTATATAACTTTTATTGTAGAACAGTTATCACCGTGGTTGTCATACACCGCCGGCTTCCTGCCGTTCAGCGTTCTGCGTATGACCAACACACCCACTGAATACAAATATATAATACATGGTAAATCTAATCGTCAGTAGGACCTTTAGTTGATGCATATTATAGATTGTATAATTCACTTGTAAACGTTCTTAACACTTCTATCTACTCACGCATATCACTTGTGACCAACCAGTCTTTGTCACGGCGTGTCTCTGCCCGCCATTCTTATCGCGGTGTTAACAAAACTGTGTCAGCTATCTTGCCACCACTGGTCGGCGTTTACTGGCCATTGTCAGGCGTCAGCTTCAGTGTGTTGCTTTTCAGTCACAGCCTTCTACAACTGGAACATTCTTTAACTGTCGACTGCGTCTTAGATGACTTCAAACATTGCAAAAAACGCTCTCAAACTTTTCCAAATCGACCTTTCCCTTTCACATCTCAGCTCCCTCTGCCGAACACACGTGTTCCGGTCTTTGCCTGGGCGCAGTCATGTGACCACATTAACTCCGCCCACTTGTGCCCCGGTGTTCGCTTGATATCTTAGTGACATCGTTTTACAAACTTATTCTGTTTCTCGTATCCATCTCATGGCAATATGCCCCCCCCCCTTTTTTTTTAAATGTGGTAAACATTTTTACTACCTTTACTAAGTCTTCTACTTCTTGACATGAGTTGGATAATTACACACTACAGTTTCTTTTGGTGGACTCTACGGTCGCACGCTATGCCCCCCCCCCTTTTTTAAATGTGGTAAACATCTTTACTACCTTTACTAAGTCTTCTACTTCTTGACATGAGTTGGATAATTACACACTACAGTTTCTTTTGGTGGACTCTACGGTCGCACGCTTTGGTCCCTCTCAATATTCGTACATATCTGTACGTCTATTGTCATTACATATTAGCTTATCTCTTCCATGATTAATTTAGACTCGTGATAAGTTTTCATCAATAAACAACATCATAAAAACAAACAAATATATAATATATTTTGCGGACACGGTTACCCGTCTATTTCTTAGACTCCGTGTAGTCACAGCCTCCTTTTCAAGTTCTGAGATTATGTGATCTAGTCTGACATAGGATCCAATGTTTCATCAAACATCCCTAGCAGCTCCTCAATCATGTAATTTACATGAGCTTCCTACCCAATCCAAGCCCCAAGCTCTGAGTAAGGTATCAGTGTGTGCTTATGGACTATGGCTTCCACTGTCCCTTCTTGTATCTATGGATTGCTCTTATTTTGACTTGGACGTCGATGAGTTATGTTTGACCTTAGTGCTGCTTTGATGCATGTAGTGTATTTATCTCTTCTGTAATTTACCCAGGTAGTATCTGCTTTGAAGTGTGCTGACCTGATCTTTCATTGCCTTGATGCTATACTTGCAAATGGACGTTATGGCGATGCTGGTTTCCTGTTTGTTATTTATACAAATTCTCTATACAACTTGTTCCCTTGTCCTTACCAATTATGCAGTTACTAGTGAGAATCATTTACCTCACTGCATTATCATACTAATACAATGCATCAATGTTCTATAACCCTCTATAAATACTAATAATATATTCTATGCAATGCATACATGTTTCATTATATTCAATGCATACCAATATATTCTTTCCTATGTATACATGTTTCCCTCTATGCACTTACTGTTAACATAATACTTTGCATTCAATGTATACATGTTTTATAATTTGACATCACTGTACATTGAATTCAATACAGTAATATGACACATATACAACTGTGTTCGTTGTTTTATTCATGTTCTATTTGAAATATTCTGGTTTAGAACATTTCTGCTAGACTTGTACTTGTTTTGTTTCTCTCACATTCCATTTTCACTTGTTGTTGTTTATATGTTCATGTTGAACTGTGACCTATCCTCTAGCTTTACCACTTGCTTCAATTTGCACCTTTATGTTTTAATTGTGACCACATATGTCGTACTGTTGGACTTGTAGTTTTTCTGTTTGCAACATATAGTTATTCTGTTGTAGAGACTTCAAGTTGTAGATTCATAGGTGTCTCTCGTACTATATGTAGTGGATCTTCTCATAAGATCATAAGTTCTACTGAGACTATTCAATTTCCAAAATCTCTAACAATCTATGTAACTATTCATTAATTGTCATAATGATGATGAATGAAATGATAATAACAACCTCAGGGAAATAATTTTTTCCCCCATTATGTTTCTTTTTTATTTTCAATTCCAATTTGAAAACATATATATTTTTTTTCTTTTTTCATTTCATTTTTTTAAAATATGTTTTCTCAGTGTGTGTGTGTGTGTGTGTGTGTGTGTGTGTGTGTGTGTGTGTGTGTGTGTGTGTGTGTGTGTGTGTGTGTGTGTGTGTGTGTTTTCTACAAAAATTTTGATGATGATAATGATAGAAATTATAGTCTTTAATTAATGTCTTGAACCTAGAATCTTTGATGAATACTTGTGAGATGTAGATCAATCTTGTATCCATTCAACAGTGGCTTCTAAATAGTCTGTTGGTCTATGGACTTGTATGGTGCTCCTTGTGTGTTCAAGTGTCGTAGATCTTCTATCTGCAGCTACATTCTTACTCTCCATTCAGCTTCAGATACTCTAATACTATCTGAGAATAATAACACATTGGGATGTACGTATCTATGTACATATGAATACACTAACAAGTATTAATACAAGAAGATCGGTAGTAACTAATTTTAAGCTGTTTCCAGTGACATGCAAATGTCCTGATTAGCAATTCAGAGTGCTGTTGATTCTTCAAGCACCCTTGCTATGAGGTAATTACATCAGTGATTTATAGATGATGTGATGTACATTTGCAAGTGTTTTCTTTGCTATTTACATCGAAGGTTTACAAGTTTGCATGGAATCTGACATATATTCAAATCATAATGATGTAGAAGTATTACTTTAACTCCATTTAACACATGATCATGATATACTATCATGATGGCATCACTCTGGACAGTATGTATATCACACTTTAGCTCTTCTATATCAGAGCTGTAGTTCATGTTATTATTCTTGCATTTGATGTTTCTTTCCTAATATGTACTTTCAATAACATTATCATTAACTAAACATTCATTCTCTTAAAACAATTCTATCTATCCTAAACTATCTATAAATTATATACATATCACAAGACAAGAGTTTCATTTTGAAATATATGATGTTATCTTGTGAGTGGTACCAATGCATTACTATTTTTAAAATTGCAATTTCTGTTTGATGTTACTGTTTTTTCCATTGTCTGCTGAACCAGGTAAGTATATGCTGTTACAATCATCTTCTGTGCTTTGAGTGGTGGTGTAATGTGATATGTTAGTGTCAGGCTTTCTGTATATTCTGAAACACAATCTTGTTTTTTTTTTTTTTAAATATGTGTTTTAATCTTGCAATCACTGTTTCCCACATGTGCTGTAATGTTTGTTTTTCTATAATAATAGTAGTCATCATCATGCTAAATGTTACCAATCTAAGTCTGATGGACTGTGTACTTGTAACACGAAACTGACATTTTTATAGGCACTGTGGTGTTGGTATGACTGTTGGTTGTTCGTGTGTCAGTGGTTTATTTGTCTCTTTATCAGCAACCTGTTCCATGTAGTGAGTTTCTAATTTCCTGTCATTTTGTTGACAGTGTTTCTCCCAAGTGTTTTGTTTGGTTTTGTTTGTTGCATTTGTCTATTTGAGTGGCTGGGATCGGTACGTGTTTCTGTTGGCACTGTTCACATGATTGGACATAATTTCTGATATCTTTTTCAACGCCTGGCCAGTAGTATAGAGATAGTAATACCTGTCTAGTATTGGCCATTCCAGGATGATATGTATAATAATACGTTGTGCACGAAGTGGAGTGCACTGCTGCGGTGTTGCACTGGTAGTATCGTTTGTAAGATACGCGCTGAGCCTTTTATGTATGTTCTCGTAAGGATGTTGTTTTCTGATCTAAATTTCCATCTACTTCCCTTTGCTCTCTTAGATGGTTGGTTTACTTGCTGAAAATATGTTCGCAATGTCTCGTCGTTTGTTTGTTGTTTTGCCAAGTCGTTGTTCTGTTTGTGTGCTACCTGTGTAGTGTTTATCTGGTTATTCTGTGATATGATTAATTTATCTTCTTCTTCTTTATCTTTTTCTGCTTGTGCTCTTGTCACGACCTTTGCTAAATTGTGTTTTATTTGCCATGCTTGGATTTCTTCCTGTGTACAATCTTTCACTTGTGGTATGTTGTCAATTATTACTATAGTGTATTGGTTTGGTAACACTGCTGCTTGTACTCTCCCTGTATAGTATGGGCTGTCGATTTTGATTGATGCTATGTCATATCTCTCGAGGGTTCCACCGAATGTTCGACAAGTTATCCTTTTTCCCGTGTAGTCTTTCTTTCTAACAAACATTTGGTGAACTCCCACTATTGACGTTCCAGTATCTCTTATGCATGTGGTGGGTATGCCGTTGACCAATGCTTTTTGGACCTTTAGAGTTCCGTTTAGAATATATGCTGTATTCACCTCTTGTGTCGTTACTTTATGTATGGACTTCTCTGCAGATTTCGTTTTTGTGTGTTCTTGTCTGTCAGTATGCATACTTTGTTTGTCTTATGTCTGGTTGTTCTTTCTTACTAGACGTAATGTATGTTCTCTTAGCTTCCTTAGTTATTTGTTTCAGTCTACAATTCCTGACTTAATGTCCAAAACTATGACAAAGAACATTTTACGGGTTGTTGATTGTTTGTTTGTGCTACTGTTACCGTCATTTTATCTTTATCAAAATTCCACTTGTCTATTTCAAACTGTAGTCGTTTTGCTTCGATATCTAATTTTTGTCTTTCTAGAGCTAGTTCTTTATCTTTTTATTTTTGTTGTGCCTCTCTGGCCTCTCTGGTTGCTGTCTCTTGTGCTTCTCTGGCTTCTCTGGCTGCGGCTCTGTCTTCTCTTTGTTGTGCCTGAAAGACAGAGAGTTCTTCCTTTGCCCATGCTATCAGTTCTGGGCCTGTGACCCCCTTTCTCACCAAGTGCTACAAAATTTGCTAATGTAGACATGTTGTTGTTGTGTATCTGTCTACTATCTATGTCAATAATCTGTAGCTGGAACCAATATACAATAAGTGCAGATACTACTTGTATAAGCGTGTTGGAACACTAGTATCTGTGTTGACAATGGTAGAGAATCTCAACAGCAAGAATATATTTTAGTCAGTGTTGCTGGTGATCTTGTTCTGGCGAAGCCGACTGTGATGACCTTGCTGTAATAATGCTGTTCAACAACAATGATAACAATACTGGACAACAATAACACCTATCAGAAGTTTTAGTTAAATGACATAATACCATGGACAAAACAATCTTAACTAATAGAGACATTAATGACGTTAAAGAACAACAAATAATGGACTAGGTTACGAAACAAGACAAAGTTCTCCCTAGCAGTCGAAAATTTACTTAAATTATCAAGTCAATTTCGAATGCTAAAAGAACGGAACATACTTTTGGTTGATGATGAAATAACACAAAAGTAGCCCTCCAACCTCCCGCTAATGATGAGGGTGAGTAAACATAGTGATGAAAGGGTGCCTGTTGACTCTGGACTACTAAGCAGGACACATACACAAATCAAATGGAAACAACTTAACCTGTGTATATTCAGCTTCGGTGTCCTTGGTGGCTTGGTCCAACTGCTTGGCTCCACTTCAGAATTCTTCAAAAGGTGATCTGGATCAGCTTAACTGCACTTCGGTTTGATTAGGAAAAAGTAGAAGTTGGATCCTCAAAATGATGCCCCTCAAAAGGGGTGTCAATGGTTCTTGTCACACTACTGACACATCTTGAAAATTGCATCTGGAAAAAATTCTTGAATCTGACACTGTGATTAGTTCATTAGAGCACTATAGTGCATGGAGCACATGAATACGGCTCTGTACTGCTGGCTTGTGTGGCTGAGTGCCATAATTGGTTTCCTTGAAATTAATTTTTGGAAAGTTGACACAATTTTGCTGGTGTGTTCTTTGCAACTGCAGTTGATTTATTACAGTTACAGAATTCACGTCGCGTGATATTGGGCTGAGACGTGGGCTAGTTTGTTGTAGTTGGTGGCCATGTTTGTTTATTGACCTTGGTCAATATCCTTCTTTGTCTATCACTCCTGGTGTGACTATTTCTTTACTTCATGAAACGCAGATTACTGTAACTATTCGTTTCTATAGCACTGTTCACTGTTATCACTGTTCACTAACGTAACTGTTGGAACCTTCTTCATTGTTCGTATTTGGGTTCAATATCAAACGGGCGTGCCTCCCACGTGCTAAGTGCCGAAATCACTGGGAATGTCCGACATCTTGGAATTGGTCTAGGGTGAAGTATCTCTACTGGCTCGTATAAACACTTTACGAATACAGATCTATTATTCATACAACTCAACAAGTCCCATGCGTCCTTAGATAACACAGTCACTTGTATTGTAGAACAGTTATCACCGTGGTTGTCATACACCGCCGGCTTCCTGCCGTTCAGCGTTCTGCGTATGACCAACACACCCACTGACTATCAATATATAATACATGGTAAATCTAATCGGCAGTAGGACCTTTAGTTGATGCATATTATAGATTGTATAATTCACTTGTAAACTTCTATCTACTCACGCATATCACTTATGACCAACCAGTCTTTGTCACGGCGTGTCTCTGCCCGCCATTCTTGTCGCGGTGTTAACAAAACTGTGTCAGCTATCTTGCCACCACTGGTCGGCGTTTACTGGCCATTGTCAGGCGTCAGCTTCAGTATGTTGCTTTTCAATCACAGCCTTCTACAACTGAAACATTCTTTAACTGTCGACTGCGTCTTAGATGACTTCAAACATTGCAAAAACGCTCTCAAACTTTTCCAAATCGACCTTTCCCTTTCACGTCTCAAGCTCCCTCTACCGAACACACGTGTTCCGGTCTTTGCCTGGGCGCAGTCATGTGATCACATTAACTCCGCCCACTTGTGCCCCGGTGTTCGCTTGATTTCTCTACTGTGTGCCTTACTGACATCGTTTGACACACTTGCTCTGTTTCTCGTATCCATCTCATGGCAAGTACTAGAGACTGGTAGGCACAGAAAGAGCTCAACCGGCGCGTCGCTGACTTCTCGCGGTGTGAGCAAACTTGCAGTGTCCTGGGCTGCTGTTGAGTCTCTTTGTTCAGCTTTGGTCTGCATGTGTACGATAGAGTGAGCGTTGTTTGTCACTGCAGGATTTTCTGGTCTCTTTCAATATGATATGTCAGTCTCTCTTGGTGATGCCCGTATTAATATCTTGTAGAGATAGATAACCTCTCATGTTGATACACAATGGGATTTGTTGGTCGCTGATGACGATACAATGAGATATTGTTGATGACGATACATTCAGATATTTCTTAATGATACACCGTGATAGTCTAGTTCTCTTAATGCGAAAATTATAGGACACTGCCATTGTAGGCTACAGCTCTCTTTTTTTTTCTTTCTCTCACCCCCCCCCCTCTCTCTCTCTCTCTCTCTGTCACTCTGTAACTTTCTCTCTCTCTCTCTCTCTCTCTCTCTCTCTCTCTCTCTCTCTCTCTCTCTCTCTCTCTCACCCTCTGTCTCTCTCTCTCACTCTCTGTAACTTTCTCTCTCTCTCTCTCTCACTCACTCACTCTTTGTCTCTCTGTAACTTTCTCTCTCTCTCTCTCTCTCTCTCTCTCTCTGTCTCTCTCACACGCACCCATCTGTCTTCCTCTGCCCCTCTCTGCCACCCCCATGTCACTGACCGGGGCAACATCCTGTACAGCAGCAGCTCTGTCTTCTTCTTCTCCTCGTTGAGCTGCTCCGTCCTCTGGTCGACCAGATCCTCCAGGTGCTCCTGGTACTTCTCCATCATGGCCAACATGTGGTCGAAGATGTTCCTGTCCCTGGACACAGACATGAGGAGGAGTCAATACAGACATGAGGAGGAGTCAATACAGAAAATGGGAGGTGTCAATACAGACATGAGGAGGTATCAACACAGACAGGAGGAGGTGTCAACACAGACAGGAGGAGGTGTCAATACAGACAGGAGGAGGTATCAACACAGACATGAGGAGGTGTCAATACAGACAGGAGGAGGTATCAACACAGACATGAGGAGGTGTCAATACAGACAGGAGGAGGTATCAACACAGACATGAGGAGGTGTCAATACAGAAAATGGGAGGTATCAACACAGACAGGAGGGGGTGTCAACACAGACAGGAGGGGGTGTCAACACACACACACGACCAGGTACACACCAGCACACACACAACCACTTACATGCCAGCCCTCACACAACCACTTACATGCCAGCCCTCACACAACCACTTACATGCCAGCCCTCACACAACCACTTACATGCCAGCCCTCACACAACCACTTACATGCCAGCCCACACACGATCACTTACATGCCAGCCCTCATGGGTTTCAGCCGCCTCCAGATGAGCTGGAAGTTGGGCCGCTCACTAGGGTCTTCCGACCAACAGGAGGTCATGACCTCTTTGATGTACTCGTCACAGTGTAAGTGGGTCAGCGAAGGCCTGAACGGATCGAGGTCATCTGAAGAATATTCTGACACCTTTCGGATAATTTCTAGGGATAGACAATTACGTACAGTTCTATATATGGATAGATAAATAGAGGTCTATGTATGGGTAGGTCAATACAGTTCTATGCATGGATAGATCAATATAGTTCTATGTATGAGTAGATCAATATAGTTCTATGTATGAGTAGATCAATATAGTTCTATGTATTGGTAGATAGGTTAATTACTTAGTCGACAGATCATCCTTACTGCACATCGAACCATTCAGTCCATAAGTGCTCGGATCCCCTCCTCAGCAAATCCCGCAGCGTGTAGCGGCTAACGACGCAAGTTCTGTGTTGGTTTATCAATCTTCTTTGGCTTCCTGCGTAGTGTTCTTGTTTGGCTACACCACTTTTAATTTGCTGTTCTCGCAGTCTGGCCATGGTTGTAGATTCACAGTCATCACTTGGTTCTCGTAAAAGTCTTACTTCTCGTAGAGCATTCAGAATGTCAGCCTGGTCCATGGCTCTTCCGTCTTCCATAACGTCTGTGTAGTGGACACGCCAGCACGGATAGACAGGACAGCAGGCTACAGATATATGACATGTCTGTGTAGTGGACACGCCAGCACGGATAGACAGGACAGGACAGCAGGCTACAGATATATGACATGTCTGTGTAGTGGACACGACAGCACGGATAGACAGGACAGCAGGCTACAGATATATGACATGTCTGTGTAGTGGACACGCCAGCACGGATAGACAGGACAGGACAGCAGGCTACAGATATATGACATGGCTGTGTAGTGGACACGCCAGCACGGATAGACAGGACAGGACAGCAGGCTACAGATATATGACATGTCTGTGTAGTGGACACGACAGCACGGATAGACAGGACAGCAGGCTACAGATATATGACATGTCTGTGTAGTGGACACGACAGCACGGATAGACAGGACAGCAGGCTACAGATATATGACATGGCTGTGTAGTGGACACGACAGCACGGATAGACAGGACAGCAGGCTACAGATATATGACATGTCTGTATAGTGGACACGACAGCACGGATAGACAGGACAGCAGGCTACAGATATATGACATGGCTGTGTAGTGGACACGACAGCACGGATAGACAGGACAGGACAGCAGGCTACAGATATATGACATGGCTGTGTAGTGGACACGACAGCACGGATAGACAGGACAGCAGGCTACAGATATATGACATGTCTGTGTAGTGGACACGACAGCACGGATAGACAAGACAGGACAGCAGGCTACAGATATATGACATGTCTGTGTAGTGGACACGACAGCACGGATAGACAGGACCGGACAGCAGGCTACAGATATATGACTGTCTGTGTAGTGGACACGACAGCACGGATAGACAAGACAGGACAGCAGGCTACAGATATATGACATGTCTGTGTAGTGGACACGACAGCACGGATAGACGGGACAGCAGGCTACAGATATATGACATGTCTGTGTAGTGGACACGACAGCACGGATAGACAAGACAGGACCGGGCTACAGATATATGACATGTCTGTATAGTGGACACGACAGCACGGATAGACGGGACGGACAGCAGGCTACAGATATATGACATGTCTGTGTAGTGTGGACACGACAGCACGGATAGACAGGACAGGACAGCAGGCTACAGATATATGACATGGCTGTGTAGTGGACACGACAGCACGGATAGACAGGACAGGACAGCAGGCTACAGATATATGACATGGCTGTGTAGTGGACACGACAGCACGGATAGACAGGACAGCAGGCTACAGATATATGACATGTCTGTGTAGTGGACCACGACAGCACGGACTAGACAAGACAGGACAGCAGGCTACAGATATATGACATGTCTGTATAGTGGACACGACAGCACGGATAGACAGGACAGCAGGCTACAGATATAGGACAGGCTTGTGTAGTGGACACGACAGCACGGATAGACAGGACAGCAGGCTACAGATATATGACATGTCTGTATAGTGGACACGACAGCACGGATAGACAGGACAGCAGGCTACAGATATATGACATGGCTGTGTAGTGGACACGACAGCACGGATAGACAAGACAGGACAGCAGGCTACAGATATATGACATGTCTGTATAGTGGACACGACAGCACGGATAGACAGGACAGCAGGCTACAGATATATGACATGTCTGTGTAGTGGACACGACACACGGATAGACAGGACAGCAGGCTACAGATATATGACATGGCTGTGTAGTGGACACGCCAGCACGGATAGACAGACAGGACAGCAGGCTACAGATATATGACATGTACTGTGTAGTTGGACACGCCAGCACGGATAGACAGGACAGTACAGAGCAGGCTACAGATATATGACATGTCTGTGTAGTGGACACGACAGCACGGATAGGACAAGGACAGCAGGCTACAGATATATGACATCGTCTGTATAGTGGACACGACAGCATGATAGACAGGACCAGGCAGGCTACAGATATATGCACATGTCTGTTGTAGTGGACACGCCAGCACGGATAGACAGGACAGGACAGCAGGCTACAGATATATGACAATGTCTGTGTAGTGGACACGACAGCACGGATAGACAGGACAGCAGGCTACAGATATATGACATGTCTGTGTAGTGGGACACGACAGAACGATAGACAGGACAGGACAGCAGGCTACAGATATATGACATGTCTGTGTAGTGGACACGATAGCACGGATAGACAAGACAGGACAGCAGGCTACAGATATATGACATGGCTGTGTAGTGGACACGACAGCACGGATAGACAGGACAGCAGGCTACAGATATATGACATGTCTGTGTAGTGGACACGCCAGCACGGATAGACAGGACAGCAGGCTACAGATATATGACATACATGTGTAGTGGGCACGACAGCACGGATAGACAGGACAGCAGGCTACAGATATATGACATGTCTGTGTAGTGGACACGACAGCACGGATAGACAGGACAGCAGGCTACAGATATATGACATGTCTGTATAGTGGACACGACAGCACGGATAGACAGGACAGCAGGCTACAGATATATGACATGTCTGTATAGTGGACACGACAGCACGGATAGACAGGACAGGACAGCAGGCTACAGATATATGACATGTCTGTGTAGTGGACACGACAGCACGGATAGACAGGACAGGACAGCAGGCTACAGATATATGACATGTCTGTGTAGTGGACACGACAGCACGGATAGACAAGACAGGACAGCAGGCTACAGATATATGACATGTCTGTGTAGTGGACACGACAGCACGGATAGACAGGACAGCAGGCTACAGATATATGACATGTCTGTGTAGTGGACACGACAGCACGGATAGACAAGACAGGACAGCAGGCTACAGATATATGACATGTCTGTATAGTGGACACGACAGCACGGATAGACAGGACCGGACAGCAGGCTACAGATATATGACATGTCTGTGTAGTGGACACGACAGCACGGATAGACAGGACAGGACAGCAGGCTACAGATATATGACATGGCTGTGTAGTGGACACGACAGCACGGATAGACAGGACAGGACAGCAGGCTACAGATATATGACATGGCTGTGTAGTGGACACGACAGCACGGATAGACAGGACAGCAGGCTACAGATATATGACATGTCTGTGTAGTGGACACGACAGCACGGATAGACAAGACAGGACAGCAGGCTACAGATATATGACATGTCTGTATAGTGGACACGACAGCACGGATAGACAGGACAGCAGGCTACAGATATATGACATGGCTGTGTAGTGGACACGACAGCACGGATAGACAGGACAGCAGGCTACAGATATATGACATGTCCTGTATAGTGGACACGACAGCACGGATAGACAGGACAGCAGGCTACAGATATATGACATGGCTGTGTAGTGGACACGACAGCACGGATAGACAAGACAGGACAGCAGGCTACAGATATATGACATGTCTGTATAGTGGACACGACAGCACGGATAGACAGGACAGCAGGCTACAGATATATGACATGTCTGTGTAGTGGACACGACAGCACGGATAGACAGGACAGCAGGCTACAGATATATGACATGGCTGTGTAGTGGACACGCCAGCACGGATAGACAGGACAGGACAGCAGGCTACAGATATATGACATGTCTGTGTAGTGGACACGCCAGCACGGATAGACAGGACAGGACAGCAGGCTACAGATATATGACATGTCTGTGTAGTGGACACGACAGCACGGATAGACAAGACAGCAGGCTACAGATATATGACATGTCTGTATAGTGGACACGACAGCACTGATAGACAGGACAGCAGGCTACAGATATATGACATGTCTGTGTAGTGGACACGCCAGCACGGATAGACAGGACAGGACAGCAGGCTACAGATATATGACATGTCTGTGTAGTGGACACGACAGCACGGATAGACAGGACAGCAGGCTACAGATATATGACATGTCTGTGTAGTGGACACGACAGAACGGATAGACAGGACAGGACAGCAGGCTACAGATATATGACATGTCTGTGTAGTGGACACGATAGCACGGATAGACAAGACAGGACAGCAGGCTACAGATATATGACATGGCTGTGTAGTGGACACGACAGCACGGATAGACAGGACAGCAGGCTACAGATATATGACATGTCTGTGTAGTGGACACGCCAGCACGGATAGACAGGACAGCAGGCTACAGATATATGACATACATGTGTAGTGGGCACGACAGCACGGATAGACAGGACAGCAGGCTACAGATATATGACATGTCTGTGTAGTGGACACGCCAGCACGGATAGACAGGACAGCAGGCTACAGATATATGACATGTCTGTATAGTGGACACGACAGCACGGATAGACAGGACAGCAGGCTACAGATATATGACATGTCTGTATAGTGGACACGACAGCACGGATAGACAGGACAGGACAGCAGGCTACAGATATATGACATGTCTGTGTAGTGGACACGACAGCACGGATAGACAGGACAGGACAGCAGGCTACAGATATATGACATGTCTGTGTAGTGGACACGACAGCACGGATAGACAGGACAGGACAGCAGGCTACAGATATATGACATGTCTGTGTAGTGGACACGACAGCACGGATATACAAGACAGGACAGCAGGCTACAGATATATACATGTCTGTGTAGTGGACACGACAGCACGGGATAGACAGACAGGACAGCAGGCTACAGATATATGACATGTCTGTGTAGTGGACCGACAGCACGGATAGACAGGACAGGACAGCAGGCTACAGATATATGACATGTCCTGTGTAGTGGACACGACAGCAACGGATAGACAGGACAGGACAGCCAGGCTACAGATATATGACATGTCTGTGTAGTGGACACGACAGCACGGATAGACAGGACAGCAGGCTACTAGATATATGACATGGCTGTGTAGTGGACACGACAGCACGGATAGACAGGACAGCAGGCTACAGATATATGGACATGTCTGTGTAGTGGACACGACAGCACGGATAGACAGACATTAGCAGGCTACAGATTATATGTACATGTCTGTGTAGTGGACACGACAGGCACGGATAGAAAGGACAGGACAGCAGGCTACAGATATATGACATTGGCTGTGTAGTGGACACGACAGCACGGATAGACAGGACAGGACAGCAGGCTACAGATATATGACATGTCTGTGTAGTGGACACTGACAGCACGGATAGACAGGACAGCAGGCTACAAGATATATGGACATGTCTGTGTAGTGGACACGACAGCACGGATAGACAGGACAGGACAGCAGGCTACAGATATAGACATGTCTGTGTAGTGGACACGACAGCACGGATAGACAGGACAGGACAGCAGGCTACAGATATATGACATGTCTGTGTAGTGGACACGACAGCACGGATAGACAGGACAGGACAGCAGGCTACAGATATATGACATGTCTGGTGTATGGACACGACAGCACGGATAGACAGGACAGGACAGCAGCTACAGATATATGACATGTCTGTGTAGTGGACACGACAGCACGGATAGACAGGACAGGACAGCAGGCTACAGATATATGACATGTCTGTGTAGTGGACACGACAGCACGGATAGACAGGACAGCAGGCTACAGATATATGACATGTCTGTGTAGTGGACACGACAGCACGGATAGACAAGACAGGACAGCAGGCTACAGATATATGACATGTCTGTGTAGTGGACACGACAGCACGGATAGACAAGACAGGACAGCAGGCTACAGATATATGACATGTCTGTGTAGTGGACACGACAGCACGGATAGGACAGGACAGCAGGCTACAGATATATGAGCATGTCTGTGTAGTGGACACGACAGCACGGATAGACAGGACCGGACAGCAGGCTACAGATATATGACATGTCTGTGTAGTGGACACGACAGCACGGATAGACAAGACAGGACAGCAGGCTACAGATATATGACATGTCTGTGTAGTGGACACGACAGCACGGATAGACAGGACAGGACAGCAGGCTACAGATATATGACATGTCTGTGTAGTGGACACGACAGCACGGATAGACAAGACAGGACAGCAGGCTACAGATATATGACATGGCTGTGTAGTGGACACGCCAGCACGGATAGACAGGACAGCAGGCTACAGATATATGACATGTCTGTGTAGTGGACACGACAGTACGGATAGACAGGACAGCAGGCTACAGATATATGACATGGCTGTGTAGTGGACACGACAGCACGGATAGACAGGACAGCAGGCTACAGATATATGACATGTCTGTGTAGTGGACACGACAGCACGGATAGACAGTACAGCAGGCTACAGATATATGACATGTCTGTGTAGTGGACACGACAGCACGGATAGACAGGACAGCAGGCTACAGATATATGACATGTCTGTGTAGTGGACACGACAGCACGGATAGACAGGACAGGACAGCAGGCTACAGATATATGACATGTCTGTGTAGTGGACACGACAGCACGGATAGACAAGACAGGACAGCAGGCTACAGATATATGACATGGCTGTGTAGTGGACACGCCAGCACGGATAGACAGGACAGCAGGCTACAGATATATGACATGTCTGTGTAGTGGACACGACAGCACGGATAGACAGGACAGCAGGCTACAGTTATATGACATGGCTGTGTAGTGGACACGACAGCACGGATAGACAGGACAGCAGGCTACAGATATATGACATGTCTGTGTAGTGGACACGACAGCACGGATAGACAGGACAGCAGGCTACAGATATATGACATGTCTGTGTAGTGGACACGACAGCACGGATAGACAAGACAGGACAGCAGGCTACAGATATATGACATGGCTGTGTAGTGGACACGCCAGCACGGATAGACAGGACAGCAGGCTACAGATATATGACATGTCTGTGTAGTGGACACGACAGCACGGATAGACAGGACAGCAGGCTACAGATATATGACATGTCTGTGTAGTGGACACGACAGCACGGATAGACAGGACAGCAGGCTACAGATATATGACATGGCTGTGTAGTGGACACGCCAGCACGGATAGACAGGACAGGACAGCAGGCTACAGATATATGACATGGCTGTGTAGTGGACACGACAGCACGGATAGACAGGACAGCAGGCTACAGATATATGACATGTCTGTGTAGTGGACACGACAGCACGGATAGACAGGACAGCAGGCTACAGATATATGACATGTCTGTGTAGTGGACACGACAGCACGGATAGACAGGACAGCAGGCTACAGATATATGACATGTCTGTATAGTGGACACGACAGCACGGATAGACAGGACAGCAGGCTACAGATATATGACATGGCTGTGTAGTGGACACGACAGCACGGATAGACAGGACAGGACAGCAGGCTACAGATATATGACATGTCTGTGTAGTGGACACGACAGCACGGATAGACAGGACAGGACAGCAGGCTACAGATATATGACATGTCTGTGTAGTGGACACGACAGCACGGATAGACAGGACAGCAGGCTATAGATATATGACATACATGTGTAGTGGGCACGACAGCACAGTGTCAATATATACACGAAGCCTAATGAAAGTCATTCCATACATTAAAATCTCCCATGTATAGTGGAATGTTCTCAAACTTAGGTTACCCTTCACCTCAACTGTGAACCTCATACACTCATTCTTTAAACCTCAGAACCTCATACACTCATACTGTGTACCTCATACACCCATACTGTGTACCTCATACACTCATACTGTGTACCTCATACACTCATGCTGTTAACCCCATACACTTATACTGTGTACCTCATACTGTGTACCTCATACACTCATACTGTGTACCTCATACTGTGTACCTCATACACTCATACTGTGTACCTCATACACTCATACTGTGTACCTCATACACTCATACTGTGTACCTCATACACTCATGTGACTCGTGGATACAGCCTTCAAAATCTCTTAGAGTTTATAGTCTTCAAACATTCCTCAACATTAGACAATATCAAATTTAAATATTGAGCACAACCCACCACTGGCAACGCTGATCGTATAATCCCGAAACAACCAAATAATCAATATCAAATTTGAGGCATTCCTCAACATAATATATCCATAATTTGAGACATTCTTCAAAGTATCCACAATTTGAGACATTCCTAAACATGAGACAATATCAAAGTTGAAACGTATCCTAATCTGACAGACACATCTATACACCTGCTGCTCATAGCCCGTCATTGGGGAAGTTTGTGCTCACTCTATGCGTCCCTTGGTGGGACCCCCATTTCGTCCTGTCTGACCGAAGATCTCATACAAGATAGATATTTGAGGTACTCACTCTCGGGGTCTGTGATGCCGTACCCACATCCCTCCCCCATTTCGTCCTGTCTGACCAAAGATCTCATACAAGATAGATATTTGAAGCACCACCCTCGGGGTCTGTGATAGCTCCCCCAAATGGCCCAGTCCGACCAAAGATCTCATACAAGATAATGGCAAAAGCGTACACGTCTCCTGATTGGCTGCCCTGGATTTTGCCATGACTGCGCAGAATCTCTGGCGATTTCCACAATAAATCTGATGTCGCATAAGGAAGACACAAACAATAAATCTGATGTCGCATAAGGAAGACACAAACAATAAATCTGATATCGCATAAGGAAGACACAAACAATAGATTGCACACTTTATTGCCTGACATTTTCCGCCGCAGCTCGTGATCTGCATACGGCGGATATCACTCAACACAAAACAGTGAATTCTTACAACTAAAATATACAGCGAATATATTTTAAACGGGCTACAGTGGTAATTTTAAAACAGACTGTCACGACTGTTTGTTTACAAAGCAAAGTTTTGGTCACTTGAATCGCAATTTCCTGGGCATATTTTGATCACTGTCCACTTTGTGTGTCAGCACACGAAAAGCTTTGTCTCTGTCTACTACCGGATTCAAGCAGTTGGCCTGCTATGGCGGATGTGGGTGGGGTTTCTGTCCGTGGGCTTTACTGGGGTAAAGAACCCTCTTGTATTGTTACGTCTGTCCAGCTCGAGATGTGCCCTACCAGCAAGTCATCCCACAGGCTGCATGATGAAACAGGTCCCTTCATTGCTAGGGTGGGGATACCGGTGGTATTGTATCTAATAACTGGAGCTGCAGCACAGAACGTGAGGCTGACCGCTGTAAGGTTTTGATACTGTATAGAGTCTGTCCTGTAGACAGTCTGTCTTGTAGGCAGTTTGTCCTGTAGATAGTCTGTCCTGTAGGCAGTCTGTCCTGTAGGCAGTCGATCCTGTAGGCAGTCTGTCCTGTAGGCAGTCTGTCCTGTAGACAGTCGGTCCTGTAGACAGTCGGTCATGTAGGCAGTCGGTCCTGTAGACAGTAGGTCCTGTAGACAGTCGGTCATGTAGGCAGTCGGTCCTGTAGACAGTCGGTCCTGTAGACAGTCGGTCCTGTAGACAGTCGGTCATGTAGACAGTCGGTCATGTAGACAGTCGGTCATGTAGACAGTAGGTCCTGTAGACGTAGCATTATAGCATGCCCTCGAATTGTTAGTTTGCTAAATATCTGGACTTTGAGGACTGGTGGTTTTTGGGTGAGGGTGTCCGCAGGTGGCAGTGGCACTCCAGGAACCCCATAGGGTAACCAATCAGATGTAGGGTTTCGTGAGGATTACACTTACTCTCCCAGTCCGTCTTGCGTGTCATACCTTACTTGATCGTGTTAGGCCACTACTAGGAACGTAGTAGAGGTGGTAGAATGATGATTGTAATGATTGTGGTGGTTGTGGAAATTGTGATGATGGTGGTGGTGTAATGATGTTTGTGATGACTCTGGCCGTTGTGATAGTGGTAGAATGATTATTGTGGTGATTGTGGACGTTGTGATGGTGGTAGAATGATGATTGTGTTCGTTGTGGACGTTGTGAATATGGTATGATGATGATTGTATTGATTGTGGACGTTGTGGTGGTGGTAGAATGATGATTATGGTGGCTGTATTAGTTGTGATGTTGGTAGAATGATGGACTATAACAGTACGCACTCTAACACTGGCATCAATGTGGGGGAAATAATACAGATGTTGGCGAGAATGTGCATTAATGTACATCATTGTGGCAGCCGAGCTACATAGGTTTATGACAGAAGTTTGTGCTAAGAGAGTGGCAAAAGTCTGTGCTAGATAGTGACATAAGTTTGTGAGAGTAGAGTGAACAGAAATGTGTGACAGTAGGGTGACATAAGTTTGTGAGAGTAGAGTGAACAGAAATGTGTGACAGTAGGGTGACAGATGTTTGTGAGAGTAGAGTGAACAGAAATGTGTGACAGTAGGGTGACAGATGTTTGTGAGAGTAGAGTGAACAGAAATGTGTGACAGTAGGGTGACAGATGTTTGTGAGAGTAGAGTGAACAGAAATGTATGACAGTAGGGTGACAGATGTTTGTGAGAGTAGAGTGAACAGAAATGTGTGACAGTAGGGTGACAGATGTTTGTGAGAGTAGAGTGAACAGAAATGTGTGACAGTAGGGTGACAGATGTTTGTGAGAGTAGAGTGAACAGAAATGTGTGACAGTAGGGTGACATAAGTTTGTGAGAGTAGAGTGAACAGAAATGTGTGACAGTAGGATGACAGATGTTTGTGAGAGTAGAGTGAACAGAAATGTGTGACAGTAGGGTGACAGATGTTTGTGAGAGTAGAGTGAACAGAAATGTGTGACAGTATGGTGACAGACGTGTGTGGGAGTAGAGTGAAGAGAAATGTGTGACAGTAGGGTGACATAAGTTTGTGATAGTAGAGTGAACAGAAATGTGTGACAGTAGGGTGACATAAGTTTGTGAGAGTAGAGTGAACAGAAATGTGTGACAGTAGGGTGACAGATGTTTGTGAGAGTAGAGTGAACAGAAATGTGTGACAGTAGGGTGACAGACGTGTGTGGGAGTAGAGTGAAGAGAAATGTGTGACAGTAGGGTGACAGAAGTTTGTGAGAGGTGTCTCAGGACACTGACTTCTGTAGTAAGAGTAGTGGTCCTCTTTGTTCCTGCGGGCGTTTCGAATGTCCAAGAGTCCAAAATCGGCCACCTGCAGCGTCCACCTGCTGGTCACTACACAGTTGGAGCTCTTCAGGTTTCCGTGGAAGATAAGATCACTGTTGTGGATGTATATCATCGCCTGAAACGGTCGGGACATTATATATCATCGCCTGAAACAGTCGGGATATTATACATAATCGACTGAATAAGTGAGGACATTAAACATCATCGTCTGAAACATTGGAGACATTATACATCCTTACCTGAAACATTCGGGACGTTAAACATCCTTGCCTGAAACATTCGGGACGTTAAACATCATTTATTGAAACATTCGGGACGTTAAACATCATCACCTGAAACATTGGAGACATTATACATCCTTGCCTGAAAGATTCGGGACGTTAAACATCCTTGCCTGAAAGATTCGGGACGTTAAACATCCTTGTCTGAAACATTCGGTACGTTAAACATCCTTGCCTGAAACATTCGGGACGTTAAACATGATCGCATGAAACAGTGCAGACATTATACATCAACGCCCGAAACACTGTGGACATTTATTGACAAAGTGATTGATTGGTGCACTGAAATGAGTGCTCTCATCCACCCGGAAAAGGCGGCTGTTTTGTGGTGCTCTGTGGACAACAGGATTGTGAGAGCTGATGTTTCAAGCCTCGCGATAGATGGTAGAAATGTCAGCAGAGAGAACAAACTGAAGTATCTGGGAATCACATTTGACAGGAGCCTATCCTTCAAGGACCATGTGGAGACGGTTATGACAAGATCTCAAAAGGGACTCAGTGCACTTAAAACTATGGCTGCAATGGACACAGAGCAGAGAATGCTTCTAACACTATACCAGCACTTAATCCTCTGAGTGATTGATTATGGACTAGGACTGCTCACTGTCTCAGAAAGTCACCTGATGAAAATAGAGCGCATACAGAACGAAGCGATGCGAGTCATTCTGGGATGCACTAGAGACACCCCAGTAGTGTGTATGCGTTACATCCTTGGTCTGCCGACTGTTGCTAGTAGGCTCAAGGTGATGCAGGCGAAGACATACCTCAGAGTAGCTGCAGACACAGATCACCCGTTGCATGAGGCACTGGAAACAGTTAAGGGTCAGCGACTAATAAGAGGGAAATCATGGATGGCTCAGGCGGAGGATACGATCAGACAGGTGTGCATCTTGGAGAACATCAGGCGAGGAGAGGAGTGGGTCAGAGTGCCAGTGGATCAGTCAGACTTGTGCAGAGTTATAATCACATTGAGCCGGGAGTGCAGGGAGTGGCCAGCAGGGGCCACAGAAGTGGAAATCCAGCAACTAATTCAGGATAATGCTCGCTCGAGTGATGTGATTATCTACACAGATGGGTCGGTATTGAGAGGTGAGAGAAGTGGCTGGGGGTTCATAGCCAAAGCTAGTGGTCGATGTTTGGGGCAGGAGAGCCTGGCATATGATATCAAAACTTCTAGCTTAAGAATGGAGGTAGAGGCGGTCAGTGCAGCTTTCCGCTGGATGGAGAATACGATACACACACATCGTGATTGTAACTGACTCAGAACGCATACTGAGTAGGGTGAGGACTGGCAAGCTTCGTGCAGAGTGGCTTGCTTCGCTTCAGAGGTCACGGGTGGCAAGCATCGTCTGGATCTTTTCTCCGGGGAATGCTGGTGTGCTGGGGAATGAACAGGTGGACAGATTGACTGGCTCTGCAAAACTTTGTGAAGTATTCATGCATGACAAGGCAGACGTGGTTGCGGCCTTGTGGGGAGCATGTGTACACCTCGGAGGAGCAAATGGATCACCATGGTCTGGCAAGAATGAGGCAGCGTGGAGTGACGAGGGGTTATGGCCGACGCCCGACGCTTAGAGGAAAGGCGAAACGGACATATAATCAATTGCTACTGGTACTATTGGTGGTGGAACTCTTCGCTGGCTGCTGAGGATGGAGACGGAGCGCTTATGGGAATACCCCGAATGCTGTGATGTCGATTCTTAAATAAATAAATCAAATCAATCAATCAATCAATAATTGATGAACTGATCGATGGACACCCTATCTGTATAATGTCTTTGAACAGTGAAGAGATGAACTGATCGATGGACAATCTACCTGTATAATGTCTTTGAACAGTGAAGAGATGAACTGATCGATGGACACCCTACCTGTATAAGGTCTTTGAACAGTGAAGAGATGAACTGATCGATGGACAACCTACCTCTATAAGGTCTTTGATCAGTAAAAAGATGAACTGATCGATGGACAATCTACCTGTATAAGGTCTTTGATCAGTAAAAAGATGAACTGATCGATGGACAATCTACCTGTATGAGGCCTTTGATCAGTAAAAAGATGAACTGATCGATGGACAACCTACCTGTATAATGTCTTTGAACAGTAAAAAGATGAACTGATCGATGGACAATCTACCTGTATAAGGTCTTTGATCAGTAAAAAGATGAACTGATCGATGGACAATCTACCTGTATGAGGCCTTTGATCAGTAAAAAGATGAACTGATCGATGGACAATCTACCTGTATAATGTCTTTGAACAGTGAAGAGATGAACTGATCGATGGACAACCTACCTGTATAAGGTCTTTGATCAGTAAAAAGATGAACTGATCGATGGACAATCTACCTGTATGAGGCCTTTGATCAGTAAAAAGATGAACTGATCGATGGACAACCTACCTGTATAATGTCTTTGAACAGTAAAAAGATGAACTGATCGATGGACAATCTACCTGTATAAGGTCTTTGATCAGTAAAAAGATGAACTGATCGATGGACAATCTACCTGTATGAGGCCTTTGATCAGTAAAAAGATGAACTGATCGATGGACACCCTACCTTTATAATGTCTTTGAACAGTGAAGAGATGAACTGATCGATGGACAACCTACCTGTATAAGGTCTTTGATCAGTGAAGAGATGAACTGATCGATGGACAACCTACCTGTATAAGGTCTTTGATCAGTGAAGAGAAGAACTGATCGATGGACAACCTACCTGTATAAGGTCTTTGATCAGTGAAGAGAAGAACTGATCGATGGACAACCTACCTGTATAAGGTCTTTGATCAGTGAAGATAAGAACTGATCGATGGACAGCCTTCCTGTATAAGGTCTTTGATCAGTGAAGAGAAGAACTGATCGATGGACAACCTACCTGTATAAGGTCTTTGATCAGTGAAGAGAAGAACTGATCGATGGACAGCCTACCTGTATAAGGTCTTTGATCAGTGAAGAGATGAATACGTTCTCCAGCTTGATGTCATCATTGTCGAGAACATCCTGGCAACAAACAGAAAGGTGACAAACTCAGCCCCACACCTTGTGACACCTGTCAGTGTATGTCAGTCCTCGAGTGAGTATTTGATCTTATTGTCATTATCCTCATCTTCATGTGCCATGCAGGTAAGCGTGGCTGGTCATGTTTTGCCATCTCACTCGATCACCAGAGTCATGGATCAGCTTTGTGTTCTTCTCTCGACCATACAATGTAGTCAAGTCATCCAGGTATTTACTTCTCTGCCCTTCCCTTGTTCTCTTCCCATCGATCTTGCCAGTTGACCACCAAGTTCTCCAATTTATTTCTTCTCATAAAGTGACCAAACAATTGTGACTGTCTACGTCTAATTTCTCTATTCAGTTTACGGTTTTCATTTGTTTCTTGTAGGACTTTGTCATTGGTTTTTCTGTCTGTCTATGGTATTCTTTGCACTTTCCTCAGAAACCACATTTCTACAACCATCAGATGATTTTTAGCTGGTCTGCTCATTGTTCTTTTCATATTTCGAGTTGTATTTTCTTCCTAACTCTTTGTGTGATGATTCTTAGCAAAATCCACACACACATCCCCCCACCCACACACAACCCCCAGGCATACATATATTCCCCCACCCATACACCCATCCCTACCCACCCATCCCCCACATACACACATCTCCCCTACCACACACACACATCCCACAACCCTCACACACTCTCCCACCCACACATCCTCCACCCACCCACCCACCTACACACTCCCAACCACTCAGCCAAACGCAAATCCTCAACCACACATTTCCCCACCCACACAAACATTCCCTGCCAACCCACACATCATGCACCCTACCACACACACACCCCACCCACACTTCACCTACTACACGATCTCCCCCCACTAACACACATCCCCAACCCACATAATCCCCCACCCACACACACGCCACACCATCCACCACACACTCACCCACCACACATCTTCTACACATCCTCCACCCGTTATTCTACACACTCCCAATCACCCATCCCCCACCCACTCATCCTCAACCATATATCCCCCTCCTACACACACACATCCCCCCACCAACCCACAGATACACCACACATATACATCCCCCACCCAACCACACACATAACCCCCACCCATAAACACATTCCCACACAGACAGACAGACAGACAGACAGAAAAGACAGACAGACAGACAGACAGACAGAAAAGACAGACAGACAGACAGACAGACAGACAGACAGACAGACAGACAGACAGACAGACAGACAGACAGACAGACAGAAAAGACAGACAGACAGAAAAGACAGACAGACAGACAGACAGACTAACCTGCAGACTGCCCTTGTGACAGTAGACGGTGACCAAGGTCAGCACGGAGGACTCCAGGCAGGCCCCAATAAACGTGTTGACATTTTTGTGCAGCAGTTCGCGCATCTGTCAACCAAACCAAGGTTAAAGATCTGTTACACGTGTTCAGTAGTTTACCAATGCTTTCTGAACCAACGGCACCCACACCATTTCATTACTGCCAAATCGCATGTCTGATTCTGTATTGCCTCATGACCACTCCCTACACTCAAGTCCCCAGGTGATTATAACCTCACACAAATCTTAATGTCTATTTGGCAGTCTGGCTCACTCCTTGCCTTAAACAATCTTCCCAAGCGCACACACTTATCTGATTGTATCTTCTGCCTGAGCCATCCATGATCTTCCTCTAACAGCTCGTGGCCCTTGACTGCATCCTGGGAATCATACAGGGGGTGTTCCTTGTCCACAGCTACCTTTAGATGTAACCTAGCCTGCAACATCTTGAGTCTGTCGGTAATGGACGGTAGCGCCAGGATGTATCACATACACACTTTTGAGGTATCCCTTGTACATCCCAGAATCACCCTCATGGCTTCATTCTGTGTGCACTCTAGTTTCACTAGCTGATCGGACACTCCCACTGACCATTCCCATTCCATAATCTAACACTGCGTGGAGCTTGGCAGGTCAGCTTGAACAATCCTATTGTCCAGAGAGCACTACAAGACACGTGCCTTTTCTGGGTTAATCCATCACTTTATCCAGTGTTGCCTCAGCTACTGAGTTGTTTGATTTCCGTCCCTCCCCTGCCTGTTTGTGAGAATATCATCTGCAAATGGTAGTATCCTTCCAGCCCGTGGTGCTTCGAGGCTTGCAATCTTTCTCGTATACGCGTTGAACAGCACAGGTGAGACTGCTGACTCCTGTGGTAGTCCGTGGACCATGATACATACCTCAGACAGCATGCAATCTGTGTCATTGAGGCATGACAGAAGACATATTCTCTTCCGCGTGATTACCTTGATCATCAACTGTCTCGTGGTGTCAACCAGATATAAGGGATATGCCTTCAGCTACAACAATAGCATGTGATCATCAACTGTCTCGTGATGTCATTGAGAAATGTCAGCAAAGAGAAGACGTCGTCCTCGAGTTTAATATTTGATTATTAACAGTGTTGAGATTGAATTATCTAACTAATGATATCTTCTACAGCATAAACATTTGATCATTAACTATGTTGACACTGGCGTATCTCACTAACCATATCTTCTCACATACACATTGGCACCTTGCCGTCTTGACAGACGATAGTTTGTGCTTTAAAAAGGCATAATAACTTTTACCTATGGCGGTAGCGAATGTGACTGATAAGGCCAATTTGCGCTGTAAATGTTCGTTCACAGTGGGTGCATGTGAACACGTGGTCATTTCCACCATCATACACCATCTTACGTCTCACACGCTCGGTGTGTGACTTATCTGCAATAATTTTCTCCTTTGTCTTTATTCCATTTCTGATAGTTGCCCTCCATGCAACACGTTCAGCGGCGACTTGCTCCCAATGTGCATTATCAATGCCTGTATCAATCATGTCCCGCTTACACAGATCTTTGTATCGTAGTAGAGGCCGACCCTGAGATCTCTTACCCATCTGTAATTCACCAAAAAAGATATCCTTTGGTATTCTACCATCATCCATCCTCCTAAGATGTCCTATCCATCTAAGTCTACGAAGACAGCATGGAATAAACTGTCACACAACCTGATCTTTCCAATACTTCAGTATTTGTGATTTTGTCTTGCCACTTAATACCAAGAGTGATATATTCTACAGCATGAATATTTCATCATCATCTGTCTGGCCTTGTGAAGCATGCATAGAATAAACATTATCTAAGGCAGGAATGACAATCTAGCGAACAGATCACTTACTGTCTTCATCTCCGTCTTCTCGCGCCTGGTCAGTGCTGTGTTTCCCAAGTGGTAGGTCTTCAGGGCCACAATCTGGCCCTTGTACTGGCCCACGAACGAGTAGACCTGGGCCAGCGAGTTCCTCGACCCCATGGACACCATGCTGGCATGCTGGAGGGATCGGTTTGTTCAGTTTGTTTAGGTGTTCATTTTGTTTAATTTATTTAGTTGTTCAGTTTATTTGGTTAAGTTTGTTTATTTGTTCAGTTTGTTTCGTTGTTCACTTATTTTTGCGTGTTGATTAGCTTTCCCTATTACCATTGCCCCTCGCCATCAAGCGAACCCACTCCGACTTCAGAGGTACTCGTAATTTACGACCCCAAGTCAAGGACGAGAAGTCAGCATTTTGGTGCAAGTGACCAATGTAGGGGTTGAACCCGCTACCTCGGCATTAGCACACCGGAAATTTAAGAACGAACGCTCTTATCTATTCGGCCAGGCTGACCTCACCAAAACTTTAGATCGTCGAGTAGCTCAAGGTTCTGTACTCGACCCTATGCTCAGACAACTGGCCGTTACTGATGTCTATTGTCCTGTTATCTATTTGCAGACGACTGCACAAAATACACTCTGGAAACACTCGTCTTGTAATGTGCTGTTGTTGTCTGTGTAATAATAATACAACAATGCACTTCAGTGGAGATATGGGCATATTCATAAACATCAGTATTACCACATCTCTGTTGATAACAACCAGGCTAAAACTATGCGCTTGACGTGCACAGAGAATACTTCAGCTCCACTTTGGCAACTTGCCAGTAAAAAGTGTAACTGAAAACAGCTGGGGAATCATCACTGACTGAAAGCTAGCCTTTAATTCTGATGTTTAAGCACTTTTTAAACGAATAGCTGAAAACGTTTACTATTTTGTTAACATAAAAAATTTGTTAATGAAAACACAGCATCGATCAAATATAATTCTCAAACACAGACGCATATTGACTATTGTTCCGCAATCTGGGATGGTTGTTCCATTTCAATTACCAAGCGAATGTGCTCGCTCCAGAAATGGTCAAAAGGCATAATTCAGAGTAAACGTGTGTCTGATAATTTAAAGCAAACGTTTTCGGTTATTTCCACTTTGGAAATGTTAATTTTTCAATGAGGCCAAACTATTCCACAAACTGATATCTCAACGTATTCAAAAGTTACCTTTCATCGTTGTCTACATAAAATGACATCGATCTTCTTTCTCTATATAATATATACAGATAACTATGTCTCTCTACATAATATGTATACATATCTATAACTCTCAAGATAATATATATACATATATCTATGGCTCTCAACATAATCTATATATATATATATATATATATATATATATATATATATATATATATATATATATATATATATGACTCTAAACATAATATATACATATATCTATGACTCTCTACATAATATATACAGGTAGCTATGACTCTGTACATAATATGAACAGATACAATTCTCATTATGAATTTGGCATGTGCATGTGATGATTATAGATCACATTGTGATGAAAGACACTGTATAACTCACATAGCAAGCTGGGTTGCCACTGTGGCCATAGCACAGGGTCTTGTTGCAGCACTCTGTGCTCATGTCCGAGAACTGTATGACTGACCTGTCAATCTTCCACAGAAGTCCCTCGATCTCACGCTCGTACCTCCAGTTCCTGGCAATGGTCAAGTGTCTATGTTAACAATGATTGAAGTGGACAATGGTCAAGTGTCTATGTTAACAATGATTGAAGTGGGTATTGATCGAGTTTCTGTGTTCCACTTACTGTATTGGATAATAGTCAAGTGTCTGTGTTCCACTTACTGTATTGGATAATAGTCAAGTTTCTGTGTTACCACTTACTGTATTGGATAATAGTCATGTATCTGTGTTCTCAATGATTGTAGTGGACAATGGTCAAGTAACTGTGTTCTCAATTATTGTAGTGGACAACGGTCAAGAATCTGTATTCTCAATGATTGTAGTTGACAAAGGTAATCATTTATATTTTCACTCTTACATACTCGGATGTTCCGATCGGCTGTGCCATGATCTAGTGTGTACAGGTTGAATCATGGCAGGAGTTAGTAACAAGCTCAGTCTGCATGAAGAGACCGTGCCAAGTGACCTACCACGGAATTCGTCACAAAAACGTGAAAAGCATTTAAGACGTTTTGCGCGAGGGCAAAACGTCACTTTAAGTCAGTTGGATTCGAGCTACAGTCAGCGTTGAACCTAGTTCTGAGTTATAGAGCATGCCTAAGATTATGCCTCTCTTTTAGAACAGTTGATTGTTAGACACTGTTTTGTATATTTGTGAATCTTGTGTAGAGCAACTAATTGTACTATTGACAGTGTTCAGTGTATATCATTAGTAAAGTAGAATGGGAACACTCAACCAGTGTCGTGTTATACCAGCCACGTTGAGTTCAGTCTAAGTAGTTAACAAGTATAGACTGTCCAGGAGGGTAAGGCTCAACCGCCTGCAGAAGTTGAAGGAGAGATGTCTACAAGATCGAGATTAAGCATCTCTACAGATATAAACGAAGCGCCATTGAAATAGTATATGTGGCGCGTCAAGATTGACATTGCCGTCAAGGGCGTGTGAAGCTATTCTATCGCACAGAAACCCAGCGAAGAAATATTACAAAGTTCGCCACTGACTTACCAACACGGTAAAATAATGCCAGAGGTTTCTGTGTACACCAAGCGGCTTCTTCTTCTTGGCACAAGTCAATCCTTGGCAGATTGTCATTGTTTAATTTGCCTTTTTCTTCTCGAGAAAATAAAGATACTCATCTTGTTTTGCCTTTCCTCTTCTTTCCTATGATATATAGGTACAACATATTTAGTCCATCCGCTTCCACACTGTGATATATGGATACGACTGATTTAGTCTTTCCACTTCCACACTGGGATATACAGGTACAACTGATTTAGTCTTCCCTCCTCTATCCTGGGATATACAGGTACACCTTATTTAGTCTTCCCTCCTCTATCCTGGGATATACATGTACAACTGATTTAGTCCTTCCTCCTCTATCCTGGGATATACAGGTACAACTGATTTAGTCCTTCCTCCTCTATCCTGGGATATACAGGTACATCTGATTTAGTCCTTCCTCCTCTATCCTGGGATATACAGGTACAACTGATTAAGTCCTTCCTCCTCTATCCTGGTATATACAGGTACAACTGATTTAATCTTCCCTCCTCTATCCTGGGATATACAGGTACAACTGATTTAGTCTTCCATCCTCTATCCTAGAATATACAGGACAACTGATTTAGTCCTTCCTCCTCTATCCTGGGATATACAGGTACAACTGATTTAGTCCTTCCTCCTCTATCCTGGGATATACAGGCACAACTGATTAAGTCCTTCCTCCTCTATCCTGGGATATATAGATACAACTGATTTAGTCTTCCATCCTCTATCCTGAGATATATAGATACAACTGATTTAGTCCTTCCTCCTCTATCCTGGGATATGTAGGTACAACTGATTTAGTCCTTCTTCCATCCTGGGATATATAGATACAACTGATTTAGTCCTTCCTCCTCTATCATGGGATATATAGATACAACTGATTTAGTCTTCCCTCCTCTATCATGGGATATATAGATACAACTGATTTCGTCCTTCCTCCTCTATCATGGGATATATAGATACAACTGATTTAGTCTTCCTTCCTCTATCCTGGGATATATAGATACAACTGATTTAGTCTTCCTTCCTCTATCCTGGGATATATAGATACAACTGATTTATTCTTCCCTCCTCTATCCTGGGATATATAGATACAACTGATTTAGTCCTTCCTCCTCTATCATGGGATATATAGATACAACTGATTTAGTCCTTCTCTATATCATCATATCATTGGCACCTTGCCGTCTTGACAGACGATAGTTTGTGCTTTAAAAAGGCATAATAACTTTTAACTATGGCGGTAGCGAGTGTGACTGATAAGGCCAATTTGCGCTGTAAATGTCCGTTCACAGTGGGTGCATGTGAACACGTGGTCATTTCCACCATCATGCACCATCTTACGTCTCAAACGCTTGATGTGTGACTTTTCTGCAATAATTTTCTCCTTTGACTTTATTCCATTTCTGATATTTGCCCTCCATGCAACACGTTCAGCGGCGACTTGCTCCCAATGTGCATTATCAATGCCTGTATCAATCATGTCCCGCTTACACACATCTTTGTATCGTAGTAGAGGCCGACCCTGAGATCTCTTACCCATCTGTAATTCACCAAAAAAGATATCCTTTGGTATTCTACCATCATCCATCCTCCTAAGATGTCCTATCCATCTAAGTCTACGAAGACTGAGCATGGAATAAACTGTCACACAACCTGATCTTTCCAATACTTCAGTATTTGTGATTTTGTCTTGCCACTTAGTACCAAGAATTCTTCGCAGACACCGCATATGAAAGCTGTTTAAATTGTTCTCTTGGTGTGAGTAAGTTGTCCAGGTTTCACTGCCATAGAGAAGAGTACTAAGGACACAGGCTTGATAGACAAGGACTTTTGTTTTGGCAGTAAGCTTCCTGTTCTCCCAGACTCTTTTTCTTAACCTGTTCATTGTTGTTGCTGCCTTACCAATCCGGATGTTGATTTCCTGATCTAGGGATAATTTGCTATTTACCACTGATCCTAGATATGTAAAATGGTCTACTATCTCTAGTTCAGCGTCGTCAATAAAGATTGATGGTACCCCATGTGCACCTTGTGACATAATCTGTGTCTTCTTTTTGCTAATTGTTAAACCAAATTCAGAACAAGCATTGGAGAATGCAGATAGTAGACATTGCAATTCTTCCTCAGAGTGGGTCGTAACTGCAGCATCATCTGCAAAAAGCAACTCTCTGATCAGTACCCTCCTAATTTTGGTCTTAGCCTTCAATCTCTGAGCATTGTAGAGGCCGCCATCTGAGCGTGAGTGAATGTATATACCACCATCCTGATCATGAAATGCATATTTCAGTAGAAGTGAAAAGTATATTCCAAAGAGGGTGGGAGCTAGTACACAACCTTGCTTAACTCCACTCTTGATTTCAAATTCTTCAGAAGTTGCACCATCAAACTTGATTATACCCTTCATGCCTGTGTGGAACGATTCCACAATGGACAGAAGAGTTGGTGGGCAGCCAATCTTCTTTAGTGCCTTGAACAGACCCTCACGACTGACCAAATCAAATGCCTTTGTGAGGTCGATGAAGGCAATAAACAGTGGTTGATTCTGTTCACGGCATTTTTCTTGCATTTGTCGCAATGAGAATATCATATCAGTGGTAGACCGGTTCTGTCGAAAGCCACACTGTGATTCGGGGTAGACTTGATCTCCTAGGACTTGAAGTCTGCGCAGAACAATTCTGGCAAATACTTTTCCAACAATACACAGAAGTGAGATACCCCTATAGTTGTTGCAGTCGCTCCGATCGCCCTTGTTCTTGTACAGTGTTATGATGCTTGAATCTTTGAAATCCTGTGGGACTTGTCCTTCACGCCAGCATAGCTCTATTAGCTGGTGGATCTGTATAGTGAGTGTGTCTTGCCCACTCCTGATAACCTCTATTGGAATCCCATCCTTACCTGGAGCCTTGCCAGATGCAAGTTCATTTATAGCACACTTAACTTCTGTTATGGTGGGAAGTGTGTCCAGGTGGTCAAGAGTTGGTAGAGCCTCTATGGCGTTGAGGGCATCATCCGCTAGTTTGGTCTCACTTGAGTAAAGCTCCAAATAGTGCTCTACCCATCTGTCCATCTGCTGTTTCTTATCAGTGATGATTTCTCCAGTCAAGGTTTTCAATGGTGCACTTCTTTTGATCACTGGACCGCAGGCTTTCTTTATTCCTTCATACATGCTTCTTATGTCTCCCTTATCACTTGCGATTTGAATGGACTCACATAACTTGATCCAATAATCATTTGCACACTGCCTGGCAGCCTTTTGCACATCCTTCCTAGCTTGCCTAAGCTCACTCAGAGTGTTACGCGTTGGTCTTTCCTTGTTTCTTAAGAGAGCTTTCTTCTTCTTATCAATCAAGGGCTGCAGAGTCTCGCTGTTGGCCGCAAACCAGTCCTGCCTCTTATGATCCACAGTGCCGTAAACCCCTACGGCAGTTTTATAAAGAGTTTCCTTAATTTGACCCCACTTTTCATTTACTGTACAATTTTCTGGTGTATCAGTGAAAGCGTCTTCAAGTTGCTGTTGAAACTGAAAGCACTTTTCAGGATCATGAGTGTTAATAATATTAATCCTGAGGCTAGGTTTGTGTTTAGCTGTGTAGATTCTCTTTGGTCTCAGTCTAACCCTTGCAACAACCAAAGAATGATCCGTATCACAGTCAGCACTGTGGTAACTACGAGTCAATGATATATGGTTCAGATGTTGTCTCCGTGTGATGATGAAGTCCAGCTGGTGCCAATGGCCGGATCTTGGATGTTTCCATGTGACCTTATGCATCTCTTTTGTTTTAAAAAAGGAGTTTGTAATACATAGGTCATTACTGGTGCAATGCTCCAGCAGCCTTTGCCCATTTTCATTCATGCGACCGATGTTGTATTTTCCAAGGCACACTGGCCATGAACTCGAGTCCTTGCCCACACGAGCATTGAAATCACCGAGCATATAAATGTAGTCAGATTTTGGAACTGCCTTGATCACGGAGTCTAACTCCTCATAGAACGAATCCTTCACATCATCAGAGGAATCGAGTGTCGGTGCATATGCAGTAATAATGGTGGCAAACCCACAAGAGGTTGCCAAGCGCAGGGATAATAGTCTTTCATTTCCTCCTGCTGGAATTTCAATCATTCCCAGTAGCGAATTCTTCACTGCAAAGCCCACACCGTGTTGCCTTTTTTCTGCCTGCCCTCTACCCTTCCAAAAAAAGGTGTAGTTGTTTTCCCTGAGTGACCCTTCCTCAGCGAGGCGAGTCTCCTGCAGGCCAGCAATATCAATGTTTAGACGATTGAGTTCGGCATCAATCACAGCCGTTTTTCTCACATCGTCAATATTGGTCAAGTCAGTGGAAAACCCTGGACACATGGTTCTCACGTTCCAGGTTGCAAGCCGTAGCTTGAGGTTTCTATATTTATATTTGTTTGTACCTGGTGCGTTGGTTTTACAGCCTGCGATTCAGATTTTGTCCTAGCCCCAAGCACCCATTGAAGCAGGCAGGCTGTGGCGGATCAGCACCCAATTGGCTGGGGGCTGCCCAGCTTGAGGCGGGCGGTAGCTGATCAGTGACACCTATAGGTGTCTCCCACCGTCAGAGGCAACGCGTGGCGCCCCATGTCTACGCCAACTGACAAGGACTTATAACCCGTAACAGTTGCCTCTCGCTTTGATTCCGAGACCAGTTAAGACCAGGGATGGAGTTATTGCCTCTCCATAGCACAAAGCCTGGGCTAAAATATAGAGATCATGTGTTGCCCATGCAGCATGATCCCTCTCTCGGCCTGCCTAGTTTACTCCAGAGGAAAGGCAACACCCCTACATCTGGAACAAGACAAGCTGCAGAAGCTGCCGGATCAGCAAAGCAATGCTCTAACTGTCCGCCTGTCGGAGCTTCGATCCTATACCATGACATTTTGTCTTTAGCTTGCATTTCCTCGCACCAGGGTAAGGCTTGTACCCTCCCAATTGCGCTCTTCCGCCCGAAGCCGTTGGCACAATGTGGGGTGTCGGGTTTGGTAAGCGCCGCCCAACGTTCAGCGCTAACAGAAACCAGGTAGTACCGTCTACTGTTATACGGTAGCTCAGTCATATCTGACTAAGACCTGACACCGTTCTTCTCTATCCTGGGATATATAGATACAACTGATTTAGTCTTCCCTCCTCTATCTTAGGATATATAGATACAACTGATTTAGTCCTTCCTCCTCTATCCTGGGATATATAGATACAACTGATTTATTCTTCCCTCCTCTATCCTGGGATATATAGATACAACTGATTTAGTCTTCCCTCCTCTATCCTGGGATATATAGGTACAACTGATTTAGTCTTTAATTCTTCTATCCTGGGATATATAGATACAACTGATTTAGTCTTCCCTCCTCTATCCTGGGATATATAGAAACAACTGATTTAGTCCTTCCTCCTCTATCCTGGGATATATAGATACAACCGATTTAGTCCTTCCTCCTCTATCCTGGGATATATAGATACAACTGAGTTAGTCCTTCCTCCTCTACCATGGGATATATAGATACAACTGATGTAGTCCTTCCTCCTCTATCATGGGATATATAGATACAACTGATGTAGTCTTCCCTCCTGTATCATGGGACTTATAGGTACAACTGATTTAGTCCTTCCACTTCTACTACTCTGGTACATAGAGTACATATTTTGTCTTTATTGAGGTACAACATGTTTAGTCTTGACTCTTGTATCCTGGTGTGTTGTGGTACAACATGATTAGTCTTGCCTCTTGTACCCTGGTGTGTTGTGGTACAACATGTTTAGTCTTGCCACTGGTACCCTGGAGGTACACCGTTTAGTGTCTGGACGGCCCACTTCTATACATGGATGTAGAGAAAACCCATAAAAGGCATTTGTCCTATCTTTCTATCAGGTTACCATTGCTGATATCTGCGGGTGTGCGGTACACTATCTTGATACAACATTCCAGCATAGGTAGGTGCTTGCCATGAGCCTGACGACGTCATGGCATGGTTCAGTTATAGCCTGGGTCACAGAGTACAGGTTGCGACTGTGTTCAGAATTGAACACGGGAACGTGGAAAGCAGGGGCTTTCCACACAACGTGAAAAACGTTGGAACTCACTTCCCAGGTGACAGGAAGTGAGCTCGGGCCAAGGCAGTCGGCGTTGATCCATCGTCCTGTGTGGACATGGTGAAAAGTAGACAGCGTTATGGCTCTATATTGAGCCACGCATTTTATCTGTGATGTAGTGTAATGTGATGTGATTGTCGAATAAGTGATGATATCTTCGATTATGTGATTGTGTATATTATACGTAGGAAATTTATAACAGTCTTTGTGTCACTCTTGTTCGAGTTAACTGCAGTTCGAGTGGGTGAGGTTTATGACGTATGATCGAGTAACCATGATATACTCATGTGCTGCGAGATGACCAGGGTTCTGACTGGAGAAGAAGAGAAGAAAGAATCATCCCCTGTTGGACACGAGAAGTGTTGCTACACAAGTATTGATAGTAGCTCATTCAGATAGACCCAGACACAGTTCGAGTGGGTGAGGTTTATGACGTATGATCGAGTAACCATGATATACTCATGTGCTGCGAGATGACCAGGGTTCTGACTGGAGAAGAAGAGAAGAAAGAATCATCCCCTGTTGGACACGAGAAGTGTTGCTACACAAGTATTGATAGTAGCTCATTCAGATAGACCCAGACACAGACCCTGGCACTTGGGGGTTTATCGTCCATATGAAACCTGAGGCCACAGATGATGATTTGACATACGTAACACGTGCCAACGTAAAGTTTAAGCCACAAAGTATCATTCTACAAAGAGAGAATTGGCTAACGGAAAAGTTGATATCACACATGATGAAACGAGAAACATAATCACCAACTCCAGCTATCATAATGAATTTGAAATGACAAAACAGGCGTAGAACTGTACGCATTACAAAAGGCATGTGAACAATTGAACAGATTTGGCAAAAAGATGTAGTCAACAAGTGTAATAATTAAATAAGTCTTATCAAGTATTGAAAATGTGACTATGTGAAATATATAGACAGTACTATGTGATTGAAGATATTGACTTAATATTGGTGCAAGACTTTACAGACCAAGAGAAATTTATTTCCTATAAATGTGTCACTAGTAACAATGAGTGTGCACAAGTTGAATTGTGAAATTATTATAAGTGTGAATAAAGACAAATCAACAGCAAGTATTGAGTATGCTAATGAGGCAATAGACATATGTGACGGGAATTCCCCGTACGAACTGTTAAAACCAGGTCACAGCAAGAGAAAATATGAATCAGGCCTACAGAGTTGTGACAGGCTTGCTGTGTCAACAAGCGAGGTCAGACGGTCGACAGGTCTACTGTGTTGATAAACAGATGGTCAACAGAGAAGCGACAGTCATAGCTGGCTACAGTGTGTAAATTCAAGAACCGACACACAAGTTAACAATTGGAGACGTCAGGAGGTGATCAGCCAGGCTGAAATAAACTATTATAAAACGTGAACATTTTATAATAAACACCGGAACTGAGTGAACTTGTAAAGCGCCGGTATTTGACAGAACACCGTGTTATATTCGGGGGGCCTGGTGTGTGTGTAGTTCATAAAAACATTAAGTGGGCTATTGGATCAACTGAAATTAGGTTAAATATTGTAACTGTGTGATTAGACAGTGTAAGTTAGGAGAGTTGTAAACAAACAGCAGGACAGTTTAAGCTAAGAACGGGCAATATAGAAGCCATTAGCGTTGTGAAATTAGTATTTAACATTAGTCTATATTATTATTAAGCATGTGTAGTTATATTTGTGATATGTTGTTATTGTTTAGTTTGTGTTAGATATGTTATGTAATTGTGAATTTGTTTTATGTGACAGTAACCTAACGAATGCATATAAAATTACTTGGTAGTAAAGTAGTAGCATTATGTAATAATTGGAGTGCAGCCTACGTTAGGAAATAACTATAATTATAATTATTGAACAACTTACTAGTTCACAGTTAGTATAATAGAACTAGTACTAGTACTTATGTGTTGAAACCAATATATTAAGGGAAATTATATGATAAGATTATAGTAATAATTAGTGAACTATACGGTAGAATATTTTACGGTTATGTTGTTATAATTAATTTTGGTTATAGGTTACTGTTATGCATGATTTCTGAATTTTGTTATAATTTTAGTAATTATTTTGTTTGGGTTTTAATGATTTATTGCATGCAGAAGTTTGGTTAATTTAGATCATCATTTTTGCATGCAGGGTTGAGGATATTAATATTATTATTCTTCTGCAAGTATTTTATTGTTATTTAAAATAGAATTGGTAATTGTTTGTCCAGTGGAAAATTAACAGATAGTGAATTAACACCTGGCGAAGTGAATCTCGCATGAGTGAGTTTGTTTACAACTGGAGACGTGCATTGCCGGCATGGTTCGTGGGTAATCTTTCTGTGCCGACAAGAGCATTTCTCAAGAATGTGTTTCACATCGTGTAGGGCAGCCTTCCGGCATATGGCATGGGTAATTGTTATGTGGCGGGGGACTTGCTATGCGGGGTGTTGGGCATATTGATTGTAGGTTCAACTAACTATTGTTGTGTGTATGGGTTAATGATACACAACAGAGTGTTGTTGCGGAAAAGAGTGGTCTAGAAATAAAAATAGCTTACAAATGATAACAGCTGTGAGGTTGTGTTACATCAACACCTGACCGGTGTCGCGTCTCTGGGTTATGATACGCGACATTGTTTTGGGCTATGGTGGAACATAATTTCTAAGTATTTAGTTCATATTTTCCACTGTATAAATTTCTTTGAAGTTGAGTTTGTGGCATGGAAAATTATTTAGGTTAACATCATCATGTCTTGCATGCTATGGTTGAGTGTGGTAGTTGGTTTAATTTTCATTAGTGGATTTTGGTTAATACTATCGTTAGGGAATGGGAATTCATGTCAAATGGGTGGATATCCGAGCGGTGTTTGGCAGTGCAGTGTTCTCTTTGGTACCATCAGACTTGTCGACTCTAGCACGGCATTGGCAGAGATCGCTGGGAGAAAACATCGGTTGGGATGGAAACCGGAGATGACTTTGTCAATATTGATAGTATGATAAGTTACGTCATGTGGGCGGCTGATCTCTGATACGGGTTATGGTGGTTGATGTGAATGGAATGAATGTGTTAAATGATAATCCGTGACGGGGACCGGCGGCACAGATCATTTCGATATTTGTTAGGTTTATATTTTAATTTTGGAAGATTTTGTGATTGACAACAGTAGTGGGTAGGTAAAACCATATGGGTATTGGCATCATTTAATGTGGCGTTGCTAACACCGGGTGAGCGGAGTGTGTGCTCGCTGTGTGATGGCGGTCTCGCATTGCAGGTTGTTAATATGTGTGGTTTAGTGGCAGATGGAGACTCACTCATGTATGGAGGCACTATGAATTAACTGACTGTACAGAACTAACCTATGTAAATAACTTGATGATTGATTGCATGTATTACTAACACGTGGTCATGGTGCCACATAGCCATACAGGTTGAGTTAGAATTGAAATTGAAGAGATGTTATTGGAAAGGAAGCTATATTGCAATATGAGTATGATTATGTAATTATATAGAGATTGATTAGTAATTATTTTATGGAATGGAGAACTTAAATTATAAGCAATGATTGTTATTATTACAAATATAGCATTATATTATATGTTATATAATTATATGATTGAGGTTGGGTGGTAGATAATTATTATTACTATTACATATTTATTATTTATACGTATTAATGAATATTGTGAACTATTTATGTAAATGCTATATAATTTTAGTAATGAGAATATAATTACTTATTAGTTGAGTATAGATATTATTTAATTGTGTTATTAATTGAGTGATGGAGACATATATTTGTATTCATATTTATTATTATGTTGCATTTATTGATATTTGTTGATTGATTTTGATTAATATAAGAAGAAATTGTTTAGATTTATAGGATACTTAGTATTGGAATCATTAATGAAATTGATGAGAGTACGATATAGAGGATGAAAACACAATAGAAGCTGTGGCAGTTGAAGCGTAATGAGTTGGTCAAATGGAACGAAACGGCCAGTAATATAAGATGCTCTCAGGCTTATTAGCTGCAACTATGTTCATTGCTATACGCTGGGTCTACAACGACAGAGTCAAAGAGGATGTTTAGGCTGGCGGTACTTGGAACTTGGTACAGGCATGGGCGGTGGTGGAAGGCTGTGGCTGCAGTGGTTGACTGACTGGGGATGCGGGTGGTCAAGTATGGTAACGCGACAACAGCAAAGATGTGCTGGCGGTACTTGGAACTTAGTATCTTCTTTGGGTAATCCTTGCAGTCGGGTATCAGTCTGTCTACCATGGGAACGCTGGCTTGCGTTGTACAGGTGGCCTTGTATGTAACGCGATAACAGCTGATCTTCTAGACCTGGGACGAGTGGCTTAGCAAATGAGTGGTGAGGATGAGCAGATGAAGCTGAGTGATGGTTAGTCTTGTATGACCACTATAGACGCTACCTGCCAACAAAACGCGGAATTGATTATGATACCATCATAGCATTAACAGAATGGAAATATTAAGTCTCGGAGTCATATTACAAACTGAGGGTTCATATATAGACAGATTAGAATTTAGATGTAGAAATTCTGATTCAATGGTACAAAGAACAGTTACATTGATATTGTAATATAGTAATTTGATAAAAGGTTGTAGGACAAAATAGAGGTATGCATTTGGATGTACGTTATATGTTGATGAGAATAATTAACTAGTTGTATATTTCAGAGGGACAAGAACTTAACAAGGTTTATGGAAAGACGACAGATAGTTAAATTAGAATTAGAACTACATTAATATTGCTTACATAACTAAAAATTGGATATTTCAAAAATTGATTCTCAATTTTTTGCCCGTGGAAGGGGGGAATGCCATGAGCCTGACGACGTCATGGCATGGTTCAGTTATAGCCTGGGTCACAGAGTACAGGTTGCGACTGTGTTCAGAATTGAACACGGGAACGTGGAAAGCAGGGGCTTTCCACACAACGTGAAAAACGTTGGAACTCACTTTCCAGGTGACAGGAAGTGAGCTCGGGCCAAGGCAGTCGGCGTTGATCCATCGTCCTGTGTGGACATGGTGAAAAGTAGACAGCGTTATGGCTCTATATTGAGCCACGCATTTTATCTGTGATGTAGTGTAATGTGATGTGATTGTCGAATAAGTGATGATATCTTCGATTATGTGATTGTGTATATTATACGTAGGAAATTTATAACAGTCTTTGTGTCACTCTTGTTCGAGTTAACTGCAGTTCGAGTGGGTGAGGTTTATGACGTATGGTCGAGTAACCATGATATACTCATGTGCTGCGAGATGACCAGGGTTCTGACTGGAGAAGAAGAGAAGAAAGAATCATCCCCTGTTGGACACGAGAAGTGTTGCTACACAAGTATTGATAGTAGCTCATTCAGATAGACCCAGACACAGACCCTGGCAGTGCTAATCATCACAGACCATACGGTCACTCTATAAGACACTCATCATCATCATGTGCCATGCCATTAAACGTGGGCGGTCATGGTACGCCATCTCGCACAACCACTAGAGTCGCGGATCAGCTTTGTGTTGTTCTTCCATTAATCCTTGTGGCCAAGCCATCCCGGTATTTATGGCCGTTACCTTCCACTTGTCCTCTTCTCCCCGGATATTGCCAGTTGCCATTCCGCTTGCAAGATTCTGTCTGCGGTTAATGTGCCCACAATTCTGTACTGTCTGGAACTAATTCCTCTAATCAATTTACTTTGCGTGAGAGACTAAGCATAGGAACACAAGTTGCTCACGACAAGATAGATCAGACATGCAATAGATCACACACACAGACTAGATCAGACACAGAACAGATTAGCGAGGAAGCAATCTTTCACACAGCATCCTGGCAGCGTTCATGTGTTCCGGTTACCTGTAGAGCAAGATGCAGACAACTGCGGCAGAGAAGACCAGCCCACTCAAGACTCCCCCGGTGATCTCCCATATATGTGCTGCCGACAGAAATTCATCATTGTTGACATTAAATATGTTATTTGACTGTTTGCACCCAGTTACACCTGTTTACCTCTCTTTACGGTGTGTCGTTAACACACTTGTTCACTTTAAGACGATATCACCTGTAAGTGTTTATTGTCGGTCTGTAAGATTTCTGTTTGCAGCTCGTACAACAACAACAACAACAACAACAACAACAACAACAATAACAACAACAACAATAACAACAAAACTTTATTTTGAAAGGGTTAAGAATTGGGCACGCAGGCCCGTCTAACATTCTGCCCTTTTATCACTCTCTTTCATACATTATACCATTCACACATCATTCAAGGCTAACTGAAAACAGCAACAATATAAAAGATATGCATTATAAAGGCATGTGAGAAATGAAAAATCAATACTACACGACTCAGTAATAGTAATAACTGGTGTGGCACTTGTTATTAGCCATGTGGAATATACTGGCCTACCAAAGGGGACTGGCTGCTATACTAGGGTTTATTATTATTATTATTATTTCTATTATTAAGGGGGAAGATAATTCGTACTGAGATAGTGTTCGAATAATTTGCGATTATATGTATACGGTACAGGCGACATCTGCTGCACACCAACACTATATAGGTGCTGGTCGCTACCTGGAAGTGAGCGGTCAATGTACACAACAACAACACTGGTCGCTACCTGGAAGTGAGCGGTCAATGTACACAACAACAACACTGGGTGCTGGTCGCTACCTGGAAGTGAGCGGTCAATGTACACATCAACAACACTGGTCGCTACCTGGAAGTGAGCGGTCAATGTACACATCAACAACACTGGTCGCTACCTGGAAGTGAGCGGTCAATGTACACATCAACAACACTGGGTGCTGGTCGCTACCTGGAAGTGAGCGGTCAATGTACACAACAACAACACTGGGTGCTGGTCGCTACCTGGAAGTGAGCGGTCAATGTACACAACAACAACACTGGGTGCTGGTCGCTACCTGGAAGTGAGCGGTCAATGTACACAACAACAACACTGGGTGCTGGTCGCTACCTGGAAGTGAGCGGTCAATGTACACAACAACAACACTGGGTGCTGGTCGCTACCTGGAAGTGAGCGGTAAATGTACACAACAACAACACTGGGTGCTGGTCGCTACCTGGAAGTGAGCGGTCAATGTACACAACAACAACACTGGGTGCTGGACGCTACCTGGAACTGAGCGGTCAATGTACACATCAACAATACTGGGTGCTGGTCGCTACCTGGAAGTGAGTGGTCAATGTACACAACAACAACACTGGGTGCTGGTCGCTACCTGGAAGTGAGTGGTCAATGTACACATCAACAATACTGGGTGCTGGTCGCTACTGGAAGTGAGCGGTCAATGTACACAACAACAACACTGGTGTGCTGGACGATACCGGAAGTGAGTGGTCAATGTACACATCAACAATACTGGGTGCTGGTCGCTACCTGGAAGTGAGTGGTCAATGTACACAACAACAACACTGGGTGCTGGTCGCTACCTGGAAGTGAGTGGTCAATGTACACATCAACAACACTGATCGCTACCTGGCGAAGTGAGCCGGTCAATGTACACAATCAACAAACACTGGGTGCTGGTCGCTACCTGGAAGTGAGCGGTCAAGTACACAAACAACAACACTGGTGCTGGTCGCTACCTGGAAGTGAGCGGTCAATGTACACAACAAAACACGGTGCTGGTCGCTACCTGTAAGTGAGCGGTCAATGTACACAACAACAACACTGGTGCGGTCGCTACCTGGAAGTGAGCGGTCAATGTACACAATCAACAACACTGGGTGCTTGGTCGCTACCTGAAGTGAGCGGTCAATGTACACAACAACAACCCTGGGGCTGGTCCCTACCTGGAAGTGAGCGGTCAATGTACACATCAACAACACTGGGTGCTGGTCGCTACCTGGAAGTGAGCGGTCAATGTACACAACAACAACACTGGTCGCTACCTGGAAGTGAGCGGTCAATGTACACAACAACAACACTGGGTGCTGGTCGCTACCTGGAAGTGAGCGGTCAATGTACACATCAACAACACTGGGTGCTGGTCGCTACCTGGAAGTGAGCGGTCAATGTACACAACAAACAACACTGGTGTGGTCGCTTACCTGGAAAGTGAGCGGTCAATGTACACAACAACAACACTAGGGTGCTGGTCGCTACCTTGGAAGTGAGCGGTCAATGTACACATCAACCACACTGGTCGGCTACCTGGAAGTGAGCGTTCAATGTACACATCAACAACACCTGGGTGGTCACTACCTGAAGTGAGCGGTCAATGTACACAACAACAACACTGGTCACTACCTGGAAGTGAGCGGTCAATGTACACATCAACAACACTGGTCGCTACCTGGAAGTGAGCGGTCAATGTACACAACAACAACACTGGTCACTACCTGGAAGTGAGCGGTCAATGTACACAACAACAACACTGGTCACTACCTGGAAGTGAGCGGTCAATGTACACATCAACAACACTGGTCGCTACCTGGAAGTGAACGGTCAAAGTACACATCAACAACACGGTGCTGGTCGCTACCTGGAAGTGAGCGGTCAATGTACACATCAACAAAACTGGGTCGCTACCTGGAAGGGAGCGGTCAATGTACACAACAACATCACTATATAGGTGCTGGTCGCTACCTGGAAGTGAGCGGTCAATGTACACATCAACAACACTGGTCGCTACCTGGAAGTGAGCGGTCAATGTACACATCAACAACACTGGGTGCTGGTCGCTACCTGGAAGTGAGCGGTCAATGTACACATCAACAACACTGGTCGCTACCTGGAAGTGAGCGGTCAATGTACACACAACAACACTGGGTGCTGGTCGCTACCTGGAAGTGAGCGGTCAATGTACACATCAACAACCACTGGTCGCTACCTGGAAGTGAGCGGTCAATGTACACAACAACAACACTATAGGGTGCTGGTCGCTACCTGGAAGTGAGCGGTCAATGTACACACATCAACACTATAGAGTGCTGGCCGCTACCTGGAAGTGGACGGTCAATGTACACAACATACAACACTATAGGTGCTGGTCGCTACCTGGAAGTGAGCGGTCAATGTACACAACAACAACACTGGGTGCTGGTCGCTACCTGGAAGTGAGCGGTCAATGTACACATCAAACAACACTGGTCGCTACCTGGAAGTGAGCGGTCAATGTACACAATCAACAACACTGGGTGCTGGTCGCTACCTGGAAGTGAGCGGTCAATGTACACATCAACAACACTGGTGCTGGTCGCTACCTGGAAGTGAGGGTCAATGTACATAACATCAACACTATATAGGTGCTGGTCGCTACCTGGAAGTGGACGGTCAATGTACACAACAACACTGGGTGCTGGTCGCTACCTGGAAGTGGACGGTCAATGTACACAACAACAACACTGGGTGCTGGTCGCTACCTGGAAGTGAGCGGTCAATGTACACATCAACAACACTGGTCGCTACCTGGAAGTGAGCGGTCAATGTACACATCAACAACACTGGGTGCTGGTCGCTACCTGGAAGTGAGCGGTCAATGTACACATCAACAACACTGGTCGCTACCTGGAAGTGAGCGGTCAATGTACACAACAACAACACTGGGTGCTGGTCGCTACCTGGAAGTGGACGGTCAATGTACACAACAACAACACTGGGTGCTGGTCGCTACCTGGAAGTGAGTGGTCAATGTACATAACATCAACACTATATAGGTGCTGGTCGCTACCTGGAAGTGAGTAATCAATGTACATAACATCAACACTATATAGGTGCTGGTCGCTACCTGGAAGTGAGTGGTCAATGTACATAACATCAACACTATATAGGTGCTGGTCGCTACCTGGAAGTGGACGGTCAATGTACACAACAACAACAACAATGGGTGCTGGTCGCTACCTGGAAGTTAGCGGTCAATGTACACATCAACAACACTGGTCGCTACCTGGAAGTGAGCGGTCAATGTACACAACAACAACACTATATAGGTGCTGGTCGCTACCTGGAAATGAGCGGTCAATGTACACATCAACAACACTGGTCGCTACCTGGAAGTGAGCGGTCAATGTACACATCAACAACACTGGTCGCTACCTGGAAGTGAGCGGTCAATGTACACATCAACAACACTGGTCGCTACCTGGAAGTAAGCGGGCAATGTACACATCAACAACATTGGTCGCTACCTGGAAGTGAGCGGTCAATGTACACATCAACAACACTGGTCGCTACCTGGAAGTGAGCGGTCAATGTACACATCAACAACAATGGTCGCTACTGGAAGTGAGCGTGCATGTACACATCAACAACACTGGTCGCTACCTGGAAGTGAGCGGTCAATGTACACATCAACAAAACTGGTCGCTACCTGGAAGTGAGCGGTCAATGTACACATCATCAACACTGGGTGCTGGTCGCTACCTGGAAGTGAGCGGTCAATGTACACATCAACAACACTCGTCGCTACCTGGAAGTGAGCGGTCAATGTACACAACAACAACACTATATAGGTGCTGGTCGCTACCTGGAAGTGAGCGGTCAATGTACACATCAACAACACTGGTCGCTACCTGGAAGTGAGCGGTCAATGTACACATCAACAACACTGGTCGCTACCTGGAAGTGAGCGGTCAATGTACACATCAACAACACTGGTCGCTACCTGGAAGTGAGCGGTCAATGTACACATCAACAACACTGGTCGCTACCTGGAAGTGAGCGGTCAATGTACACATCAACAACACTGGTCGCTACCTGGAAGTGAGCGGTCAATGTACACAACAACAACACTATATAGGTGCTGGTCGCTACCTGGAAGTGGACGGTCAATGTACACAACATCACCACTATATAGGTGCTGGCCGCTACCTGGAAGTGGACGGTCAATGTACACAACATCAACACTATATAGGTGCTGGTCGCTACCTGGAAGTGGACGGTCAATGTACACAACAACAACACTGGGTGCTGGTCGCTACCTGGAAGTGAGCGGTCAATGTACACATCAACAACACTGGTCGCTACCTGGAAGTGAGCGGTCAATGTACACATCAACAACACTGGGTGCTGGTCGCTACCTGGAAGTGAGCGGTCAATGTACACATCAACAACACTCGTCGCTACCTGGAAGTGAGCGGTCAATGTACACAACAACAACACTGGGTGCTGGTCGCTACTGGAAGTGGACGGTCAATGTACACAACAACAACACTGGGTGCTGGTCGCTACCTGGAAGTGAGTGGTCAATGTACATAACATCAACACTATATAGGTGCTGGTCGCTACCTGGAAGTGGACGGTCAATGTACACAACAACACTGGGTGCTGGTCGCTACCTGGAATGGAACGGTCAATAACAACAACAACACTGGGTGCTGGTCGCCTAATGGGGACAAAACCCGTCGCTACCTGGAAGTGAGCGGTCAATGTACACATCAACAACACCCGGTCGCTACCTGGAAGTGAAGCGGTCAATGTACACATCAACAACACTGGGTTTGGGACTGGAAGTGAGCGGTCAATGCAAACAACACTGGGACTGGTCGCACCTGGAAGTGAGCGGTCAATGTACACACAACAACACTGGGTGCTGGTGCTACTGGAAGTGAGCGGTCAATGTACACAATGGTCGCTACCTGGAAGTGAGCGGTCAATGTACACAACAACAACACTGGTGCCTGGTCGCTACCTGGAAGTGGACGCATGTACAACAAAACACTGGTGCTGGTCGCTACCTGGAAGTGAGTGGTCAATGTACATAACATCAACATGGGTGCGGTCGCTACCGGAAAAGTGAGCGGTCAATGCACACAATAAACACAGTTATTGTACACAGATATTGTATAGTGTGTAGAATGTTATACACAGATATTGTATAGTGTGTAGAATGTTATACACAGTTATTGTATAGCGTGTAGAATGTTATACACAGTTATTGTATAGTGTGTAGAATGTTATACACAGTTATTGTATAGTGTGTAGACTGTTATACACAGATAATGTATAGTGTGTAGAATATTATACACAGTTATTGTATAGTGTGTAGAATGTTATACACAGTTATTGTATAGTGTGTAGAATGTTATACACAGTTATTGTATAGTGTGTAGAATGTTATACACAGTTATTGTATAGTGTGTAGAATGTTATACACAGTTATTGTATAGTGTGTAGAATGTTATACACAGTTATTGTATAGTGTGTAGAATGTTATACACAGTTATTGTATAGTGTGTAGAATGTTATACACAGTTATTGTATAGTGTGTAGAATTTTATACACAGTTATTTTATAGTGTGTAGAATGTTATACACAGTTATTGTATAGTGTGTAGAATGTTATACACAGTTATTGTATAGTGTATAGAATGTTATACACAGTTATTGTATAGTGTATAGAATGTGATATACAGTTATTGTATAGTGTATAGAATGTTATACACAGTTATTGTATAGTGTATAGAATGTTATATACAGTTATTGTATAGTGTATAGAATGTTATACACAGTTATTGATTAGTGTATAGAATTTTATATACAGTTATTGTATAGTGTATATAATGTTATACAGTTATTTTATAGTGTATAGAATGTTACATACAGTTATTGTATAGTGTATAGAATGTTATACAGTTATTGTATAGTGTATAGAATGTTACATATAGTTATTGTATAGTGTATAGAATGTTATACAGTTATTGTATAGTGTATAGAATGTTATACAGTTATTGCATACTGTATAGACTGTTATACAGTTATTGTATAGTGGATAGAATGTTATACACAGTTATTGTATAGTGTATAAAATGTTATATACAGTTAGTGTATAGTGTACAGAATGTTATATACAGTTAAGGTATAGTGTACAGAATGTTACACACAGTTATTGTATAGTGTATAGAATGCTAAACACAGTTATTGTATAGTGTATAGAATGTTATATACAGTTATTGTATAGTGTATAGAATGTTACACACAGTTATTGTATAGTGTATAGAATGTTATATACAGTTATTGTATAGTGTATAGAATGTTACACACAGTTATTGTATAGTGTATAGAATGTTATACACAGTTATTGTATAGTGTATATAATGTTATACAGTTATTGTATAGTGTGTAGAATGTTATATACAGTTATTGTATAGTGTTTAGAATGTTATATACAGTTATTGTATAGTGTATAGAATGTTATACAGTTATTGTATAGTGTGTATAATGTTATACAGGTATTGTATAGTGTACAGAATGTTATATACAGTTATTGTATAGTGTTTAGAATGTTATATACAGTTATTGTATAGTGTATAGAATGTTATACAGTTATTGTATAGTGTGTATAATGTTATACAGGTATTGTATAGTGTACAGAATGTTGTATACAGTTATTGTATAGTGTATAGAATGTTATAAGTTATTGTATAGTGTGTAAAATGTTACATACAGTTATTGTATAGTGTATAGAATGTTATATACAGTTATTGTATAGTGTATAGAATGTTATACACAGTTATTGTATAGTGTATAGAATGTTATATACATTTATTGTATAGTGTGTAGAATGTTATATACAGTTATTGTATAGTGTGTAGAATGTTATAGAATGATCAGGTCAGGTCTTAGTCAGATATGACTGAGCTACCGTATGACAGTAGACGGTACTACCTGCTTTCTGTCAGCGCCGAATGTTGGGCGGCGCTTACCAAACCCGACACCCCACATTATGCCAACGGCTTCGGGCGGAAGAGCGCAATTGGGAGGGTACAAGCCTTACCCTGGTGCGAGGAAATGCAACCCAAAGACAAAATAAGTAATGGCAGGGCAGACCAGGCACTATGCCTTGGTTGGCAGCTGGTCTAGGATCGAAGCTCCGACAGGTGGACAGTTAGAGCATTGCTTTGCTGATCCGGCAGCTTCTGCAGCTTGTCTTGTTCCAGATGTATAGGTGTTAACTTTCCTCTGGAGTGAACTAGGCAGGCCGAGAGAGTGATCATGCTGCATGGGTAACACATGGTTTCTTTATTTTAACCCAAACTTTGTGCTATGGAGAGGCAATACCTCCATCCCTGGTCTTAACCGGTCTCGGAATCAAAGCGAGAGGCAACTGTTACGGGTTATAAATCCTTGTCAGTTGGCGTAGACATGGGGCGCCACGCGTTGCCTCTGACGGTGGGAGACACCTACAGGTGTCACTGATCAGCTACCGCCCGCCTCAAGCTGGGCAGCCCCCGGCCAGTTGGGTGCTGATCCGCCACAGCCTGCCTGCTTCAATGGGTGCTTGGGGCTAAGAAAAAATCTGAATCGCAGGCTGTAAAACAAATGCAACAGGTACTAATAAAAAGAATAATAGAAACCTCAAGATACGGCTTGCAACCTGGAACGTGAGAACCATGTGTCCAGGATTTTCCACTGACTTGACAAATATTGACGATGTGAGAAAAACGGCTGTGATTGATGCTGAACTCAATCGTCTTAACATTGATATTGCTGGCCTGCAGGAGACTCGCCTCACTGAGGAAGGGTCACTCAAGGAAAACAATTACACCTTTTTTTGGAAGGGAAGAGGGCAGGCAGAAAAAAGGCAACATGGTGTGGGCTTTGCAGTGAAGAATTCGCTACTGGGAATGATTGATATCCCAGCTGGAGGTAATGAAAGATTATTATCACTGCGCTTGGCAACCTCTTGTGGATTTGCCACCATTCTCACTGCATATGCACCGACACTGGCTTCCTCTAATGATGTGAAGGTTACATTCTATGAGCAGCTAGACTATGCGATCAAGGCAGTTCCAAAATCCGACTACATTTATATGCTCGGTGATTTCAATGCTCGTGTGGGCAAGGACTCGAGTTCATGGCCAGTGTGCCTTGGAAAATACAACATCGGTCGCATGAATGATAATGGGCAAAGGCTGCTGGAGCATTGCACTAGAAATGACCTATGTATTACAAACTCCTTTATAAAAAAAAAAAAAGAGATGCATAAGGTCACATGGAAACATCCAAGATCCGGCCATTGGCATCAGCTGGACTTCATTATGACACGGAGACAACATCTGAACCATACATCATTAACTCGAAGTTACCACAGTGCTGACTGTGATACAGATCATTCTTTGGTTGTTGCAAGGGTTAGACTGAGACCAAAGAGAATCTACACAGCTAAACACAAGTCTGGCCCCAGGATAAATATTATTAACACTCACGATCCTGGAAAGTGCTTTGAATTTCAACAGCAACTTGAAGACGCTTTCAATGATACATCAGAAAATTGTGTAGTAAATGATAAATGGAGTAAACTTAAGGAAACTATTTATAAAACAGCGGTAGGGGTTTACAGCACTGTGGATCATAAGAGGTCGGACTGGTTTGCGGCAAACAGCCAGATACTGCAGTCCTTCATTGATAAAAAGAAGATAGCTCTCTTAAGAAACAAGGAAAGACCAACGCGTAACACTCTGAGTGAGCTGAAGCAAGCGAGGAAGGATGTACAAAAGGCTGCCAAGCAGTGTGCGAATGACTATTGGATCAAGTTATGTGAGTCCATTCAAATCGCAAGTGATAAGGGAAACATCAGAAGCATGTATGAAGGGATAAAGAAAGCCTGTGGTCCAATGATCAAAAGAAGTGCACCGCTGAAAACCTTGACTGGAGAAATCATCACTGATAAGAAACAGCAGATGGATAGATGGGTCGTGCACTATTTAGAGCATTACTCAAGTGAAACCAAGTGAGCGGACGATGCCCTCAACGCTATAGAGGCCCTGCCAACTCTTGACCACCTGGACACACTTCCCACTATAACAGAAGCTAAGTGTGCTATAAATTAGCTTGCATCTGGCAAGGCTCCAGGTAAGGATGGGATTCCAATAGAGGTGATCAGGAGTGGGCAAGACACACTCACTATACAGATCCACCAGCTAATAGAGCTATGCTGGCGAGAAGGACAAGTCCCACAGGATTTCAAAGATTCAAACATCATTACGCTGTACAAGAACAAGGGAGATCGGAGCGACTGTAACAACTATAGGGGTATCTCACTTCTGTGTATTGTTGGGAAAGTATTTGCCAGAATTGTCCTGCACAGACTTCAAGTCCTGGGATCAAGTCTACCCCGAATCACAGTGCGGCTTCCGTCAGAACCGTCTACCATTGATATGATATTCTCATTGCGACTGATGCAAGAAAAATGCCGGGAACAAAATCAGCCACTGTTTATTGCCTTCATCGACTTCACAAAGGCATTCGATTTTGTCAGTCGTGAGGGTCTGTTCAAAGCACTAAAGAAGATTGGCTGCCCACCAACTCTTCTGTCCATTGTGGAATCGTTCCACACAGGCATGAAGGGTATAATCAAGTTTGATGGCTCAACTTCAGAAGATTTTGAAATCAAGAGTGGAGTTAAGCAAGGTTGTGTACTATCCCCCACCCTCTTTGGGATATACTTTTCACTTCTATTGAAATATGCATTTCGTGATCAGGATGACGGTATATACATTCACTCACGCTCAGATGGTGGCCTCTATAATGCTCAGAGATTGAAGGCCAAGACCAAAATTAGCAGGTGTCACAGTCCTAGATCTTTAGGGGATTGAAACTCGGGCTCATACAGGCAACAAACTCCGTTAGATACAATTTAGCATCATTTATTTACATACATATTATAGTACGCTGGCGAAGCGAGTTTTCACAAGCCAGCATTCAATACATTGCGTATCACAGGAGTTTGGAATGTACATGGTTAACACAATAACTCTAGCAGCTATCTACACATATGTCTAAGACCCTTAAATACAATTGAGTCTACTATCAAGTCCCCTTAAGGTAAGCCCTGTTGCTTCCTCGATGTCCAGTCTCTGTCTGACCTTCTCCACACGTGTCGCAATCCGACACGGGTGGCAACTCTCTCTGAGTTTCTCGTGGACCCCGCAATCGGCGGGCCCCATCAGTGTCCACGGGGCTGTGGACATACTGACCGGTCCTTCGAGAAGGCTCTGGATTATTCAAGCCTTCGAGTGACTCGGTTCTTTCCCTTTGGCTGGATTACTCTCCCTTCGTCAGTATCTCTTACTTTTATGTACCGTCTCTAGGTGAGGCTGTGACAGGAGGTCCCCTCCCCCCCCCCCCTGCTTTGATGGGTTCTTATAAGGTAAATTAGTTTTGTACTAATTCTGTCACAGGATCACATAAAGTCGGTGTTTGTAGTTTGGTGGATAGTAACTTGGTAACTGACATATCTGCATCACCAACTCATGTATTCTTCCATACCCCACTTTAAGATGATTGCTGAAGAGGTTTCCCTCTTATATGTTCTTAAACATGCTTATCTGACCGAAGTTCCGTGACGTTTCCCAGTTGTTTTAACAACCGCGCCCTTCTCAAGTATCCATGATACCAAGATATTAAAACTCTGTGTAAGAGAGTTCTAACAAGACAAAAGTCTTGGCTATTTAAGTACACCTGCAACATCTTGTTCTGTGTGTATTTCGATACATTTTTACTCCCGTATGTTGTATAATGCTGAATATGTAGTTATGCTGTTGTTCTATCACATCTGACTACGTGTTCCTGTTGGTTTGTTCGTGTAATGATTGATATGTTGCTGTTTCTAATAAAGTGACTGCACTTTAATTGTTAGTGTTCAGTTTTAAGTTTGTATAGAGTGTGTGTTCATTGTGTGGTTTAACTCCAAGCGTCACGAGTTGGGATATCCCCTGTCATGAATTACCCCAATGTGTAATGCATGATCGGGTATTCCAAGCAGTGGTGCTTAGATGTAGTGTCTTAACTCCTAAACATGTATTAACAATTAGACAGGTAATACATTTTTACATGAAAGACGCAGACAAATTAAAATAAATACGTTGTCCGCTCAGTATATCGTTCTCTCATTTAATTCTTTCACTCTGCCATTCATACAACTTTCATACAAAATAGTATTTTGTTAAAATCTATAAATAAAGTTGAGGTAAGTCTTACTGCCCTTAGAAAAAATGCATTAGGCGGTATGTTCCCTTTAAGGTAACAAGTACTTTTTGTACGTGTACTCAAAAAATGGTTTATAACTTACATAGAACAAAATTGTATAGCACGAATATTTCACGTATGAGTGGAAATATCGGTAATATTATGATAGAAAATATATACGTGGGAGGTTGACATGTTTTATATACATAATTAAATAACAGTTTAATACATATTAACTAATAAATAACTAATTAACTAACTAACTGAATCCAACGATGACGTGTGTTGTCCTCCTGTTGTCCATGTGTAGTGCCATGAATGTTAACTGTTAATATAGCAGTCCTTTGCATGATGTAATCGACGTAGTCTTCTTTCAGCTGTTTGCGAAGTTTCTTAGCGATAGCGAGTATGATGCAGTGTTCTTAATCTTTACAGATGAATGTCAGTTCACTGGTTGGAATCCTTTCACAGACATATATTGCTCGGATTGTTTTTATCACATTAGCAATTGGTAATATAGGGTTCTCACAGTGTTATGTTCGTGGGTGTTATACGTAACCTATTCACTTGGGCGTTGTTACTTCTGAATGAAAGTTCTCTAGTAGGTGTAGAGGTACACTGTTCTTATATGCAACAGATTAAAATATCACAGCTTCTTATATGGCGGTTAATTCATGTGCCTAGTGTTCGTCTGCTGGTGCATTTGCTTGCCGTGATAAAAAGTCAGCAATAATGTTATCAGTGCCCTTGATATGGCGGATTTCAAAGTCGAAATCTTGAAGGAGAAGACACAATCTTTCTAAACGATGGTTCTTTGGCACCGCTTGCTTAAGTACCAGCAGCGGCGAACTATCGGTTAAGACAACAAAATGCGAACCTAAGAGGAACTTAGATAATCGACGCATGCAAAAGAGCAGGCTTAATGCCTTCAACTCAACTGTCGAGTAATGGATTTCTGCCTTTCTCAGCTTGCGGCTTACGTAGAGTATCGGATGTCGCACACCCTGATATTCTTGCATCAGGCAACCTCCAATTGCGATAGCACTGGCATCTGTGGTCAAAATAAAAGGTATATCTATGTTTGGTAATCTTAATATTGGTGGGTTAGAAAAAATAGATTTCAATCTGCACATTGCATCCTCTAAGCGGATACTCTTACAAAACTTTTCTGGATGATCTTTTGTCAACATATTAGAAAAAACTGATGTGAGTTCTGCCCAGTTTGGTATAAACTTGGCATAATAGTTTATGAGACCCAATAGGCTTCTAACTTGCTTTTTAGTAGTTGGAACTTCTAGGTTGAGAATTTTTGATACGATTCTATCATCTGTCAACAGTTTGCCTTCGGAAATCCTATGACCTAGGAAGTCTATCTGTTTATAGCCTATTTCAACCTTGGAAGGTTTGATAGTAAGTCCAAGAAGAAAACTTTGGTTAAAGACTTGTTTGAGTGTAAGTAAGTGAGAAGTCATGTTTGAAGAATGGATACATATATCATCAATATAAGATTGCACGTCCTTGATGCCGTGCAATAGAAGTCTAGTTAACCTAACAAATGTGGCGGGAGCGTTCTTAAGACCAAATGGAAGATATCTCCATTCGTACAACCCAAGGGGTGTAGCAAATGCTGTTATATGCATTTAAGAGGGGTCTAGCGGCAATTGCCAGTAACCTTTAGCTAAATCAAGCTTAGAAAATAATGATGAATGAGACATATTCAAGATGAGGTCTTCACAGCTGTTCATTGGCTCAGCATCTGTGGTGGTTATGGTATTTAATTTTCTATAATCTATGCACAAACGAATGGTTTGGTCCTTCTTTTTCACCAGGACAATTGGCGAAGAATACTGGGACACAGATTTCTGTATTATTCCGTTTTTCTCCAAGTCCAAAATTTCTTTATATAAATTTGCTCTATAATGTAAAGGAATTGAATATGGTCTACATTTGATCGGTGTCAGATCTGTCAACAAAATTGAATGTGTTATCTTGTCAGTTCGTCCAGGTTTGTTTGAGAAGATAGTTCTATACTCGTTTAGAAGAGACAAAATGTCTTGTCGCTGCTGTTGTGTCACAGTGTCAGAGATTTGTATGTCATTCATAGTACTGTCGTTGTTCATAGTTGGTACTGGAATTTCCGTATTGTCTATGTCCGTCTGATTTATTACTGACGCTACTGTTTGTAAATTGTCTTCAATGTCATTGTCGTCGTCGTCGAGACTAATAGTTGTCAATGTGTCGTTAACTTGGTTGTACTTGTCGTTATCCCATATTGTCGGTACTGTGAATATGTTTTTGTGGTCGTCCTTGTTGTCACAAGAATGAGTCGCTAACGATGCTTCGTTTGTCGCAGTGTCATTCTTGTCAGTCTGGTTATTGTCATCTGTTACCTGCGTCTGCTTGTTCACGTCACTGTCATTTCTAGCATAGTATGGTTTTAACATATTTACATGGAAGATTTTCAACTTTCCATTTAAAGAAATTTCGTAATCAACTTCCGAAATCCTTCTCACAACTTTAAATGGTACCTGCCAAGAGGTTGATAGTAAATCTCTCTTGTCAGGTAGTAATAATAAAATATCTTGATTTGGTTGTAATACAATCGTTCTCGCCCCTTTGTTGGCGTACAGCCTGTACCTAATACCTTTCTCCTGTAATGATGTTCTGGCCAGTATACAGGATCTAATGATTTTGTCTCTGGTGTCAGTGACCAAATCATAGGTGGAAACTGGTAATTGGGTGTTTACAGGTTGTGATATTATATCTTTGTAAATAGTGAGAGGTCCTCTTGGGTTCGCTCCATATATCAATTCGAACGGAGAGAACCCCGTGCTTGAATGTGGGACTTCTCTGTATGCGAACAGCACCGTTGGGAGAAGTATATCCCAATCGGCTGGATTCTCAGATGTCACTTTGGATAACATATGTTTTAAGTCCCCATTTAATTTTTCACAAATTCCGTTCGCGGACGGTCGATAGGGACTTGTAAAACATTGTTTTATGCCCAGTAACTTAGTTACCGATTGGGTGGCATTAGATATGAACTGCGTTCCTCTATCTGATATTATTTTCTCCGGAAAGCCAAAACGGGAGAATATCTGTAATAATACGTCCGTCACATCTTTAGAGGAGATAGATTTTAATGGAATCATTTCTGCCCACCTTGTACACCAATCAACAAGTGTAAAAATATATCTATTTCCTTTGTTTGAGATGTGATTCAAAGGACCTACTAAATCAACCGCCACGATTTGAAATGGCCTCGAGGCAGTTGTAGTTGATTGAATTTCTGCCGTAGGGTTTTTACCCTTTTTGATTAATTTCTGACAGGTATCACATGATTTACAGTGGGTTTTTATGTCACGGCAAAATTTAGGCCAATAAAATTGGCTCAGGACTCTGGCCCTAGTTTTTTCGTAACCCATATGACCTCCGAAAGGTGAGTCATGGGCTATATGTAGCACTTTTTCACGATGTGACTGAGGTAGAACCACTTGCTGTATCGTGGTTTGATCTCTGGTATATAATCTTGTTAGAACATTATTATTTAATTTAAATGTCCAAGAAGCATTTTTCGTTAATTTTGGTTTTAATCCTACTAGCCGAAAATATGGTGAAAGAGTTGGATCAGCTTTTTGTTCTTCTATCAATTTGGTGGTGGTAATGTTAGGTGAAATGATTTGTAGTGCTTCCTGAAGTTGGTCAGTGTGGGTTTTGTGGGTTGTCTGTCTTGTTACTACATTAGTGTGTTGTGTGTGTTGTTTCACATTTACAGGCTCAGTACTTTGTGAATCGATGGCGTCCTCAGTTCGAGGTGTTAATTTGATGGTAGCATTGAAAGATTCTACCTCCCCTGTGTTCTGCACCTCTGTGAATTCTTTTAGAATTACGTCGTAGGTTGTCTCCCTTGTGCTTTTGGCAGTTTGAGACAAGCATGCGTGATTTTTCACTTTGGAATCGCTGTTTGGGTTTTGGATACAGTTTTTCTGTTCCCATTCTCTGATTTCCTTTTCAGAGCAAGATCTTATGTTGGGAAGATTCCCAAGGATGATTTCAGCGGCAGGACTTTCTAGTACTGCACATAGCACTTGTCCTGATATAAAAGGTGTCCGAATTTCGGCCAGTGCTAGGGGGTATCTTTCAATTGTGCCTGCGAATGTGCGACACGTTACGTATTTGTGTGTGTAGTCTTTGTCGTTCACTAATGTTTTCTTAATCCCACACAGAGTCGCGCCGGAATCTCGTATTAATGTGCACTGTTTGTTGTTAACAAAACCTGTTAAATACTTTAAATTGCCTGTTGGTGATAAGGCTGCGTTGGCTATTTCGTTAGAAACTGGTATTACGTGGCCACAAAACAAGGTTGTATCAAGCTGAAATTTTCTACAGGTGTTACATTTGTTATCTGAGATGGTATTGATGATTTCTAATGCATTGCATGACTCACTCACACTTTCATTCTGGATGTCACATTCATTCTGTTGTTCAATTTCTTCATCTGAGGAGGTGTCTATCAATGCGGCATTGGCCTGCTTCATCCTCTTTCTCCCCTCACAGACAGAAGAAAAATGCCCATAGCTCGCGCAAAAATAACATTTAGCCGCTCTCTGATATGCGTTCCTCTTGTTCATCTGTTTTTCCACTACCTTTTGGAGATGATGTGGATAATTTGGTGATTTGTCACACATCGCAAACTGTTCGTGCATCAGATGACAATATTGGCACATGACTGGTTTTGTGACCTTAGAGCGTTGTTTGAACCTATTTTCATTAGGTCTCGAATATTTTGTGTTCGTAACCGCTGCTGTTTCATTTTGGCTCATGTGTAGTTGAAAAATATCGCGGTTCGCTGTAAAATATGCGCTCCCTTTATTTTCAATTTCTTGGATGATTTTACAATCCATTTGTCTCAAAAATTTAGAAAAAGGTGTTGGGATAGTGCTAATAATTGTGTCAATTATAATCAGCTCTTTCAACTTATCATGGTTGTTATTTGTTTTCGCTGATGTTATCCACTTTGTACAAATATCCTGAACTGTAGACACGTAGTCTATGAAGGTTTGGTTAGGTGATGGTGCTAATTTTGCGAACTGTTGTTGATATCCTGCGGTGTCTAAAGAAAAGTGTTGGAGTATTCTCTGTTTTAAATAATCATAATCTTTCCTCATGTCTTGCGGAACTGTCTCTATCACTTTTAAGGGCTCTAAAGCTAAATTTCTCATCAAAATAAATGACCAGTCGGCTTTTGCGACCTGATGGTGAGTCATTAAGCACTCAAAGTTCTCTAAGTATGCGCTTATAGAATCTCCTGAACAAAATGCTTTGACAAGGCCTTTATATTTGTTGTATTTTTGTTCATCTTCTTTACTTCTAAGTTTGTTTACTGACATTTCTAGGTTGGAGTCAATTTCCATTTGTTTTAGTTTTATCTGTGTCTTTGCATTTAATTGGGCTTGCTTGGTCGCCGCTTCGAGCTCCATCTGCTTCTCCTGAACATGCAGTTGCATTTTCTTTTCCTCAGCTTGAAGTTGCAGTGTCTTTTCCTCAGCTTGAAGTTTCCTTTCTTCAGCTACATTAGCATCTTTTTCTCTTCTCTTTCTATTGCTCTTTCTTCTCGTGCAATATTTTCCGCATATTTCTTTTGTGCCCATTCTGAAAGTTTTTCCTCTTTATATCCTAATCTAATACCTGCTTCAATGCACTGTTCTAATGTTGACATCTTGTAATTTAGTTATTATTTACTTTCTTGAAATTAAATCCCTTTGAAAAATAGTCAGGGTGTACACAAATTGGTTATTTCCCTTGAATGTTTACCTTCAAATTTATATGAGCAGATATACTTGGTTATAATATTAGCATATACATGAAAATCAATGCATAGAAAAATGTTACATCAATGAATGAGGATGAGGAGTACCGCATAGGGATGTAATGAGCATGAAATGAAACTCATCTTATTTTCCCTGAGCTCTCGAATGTAGTCTTGTTTCCTCGCCACTGCTGGAGTACAGGTTACATACACGATACGTACACGATAATTCGCGGAACAATCTGCTGTAGGAATCAAAAACAATTAGTAACTGTCACAGTCATGTCAAATTTCATAAACATTATCATGATTTGAAATATTATTGAAGAGGGACTATAATAGTTTATTTCCAGATAGCTGCAAAGTTTCTAACTTTGTTATGTGTTAAAGTTGCTATATTACTTTTTACTTGGCAAACCCAAAATAGCTGTTCTGAAACGTAAAGCTTATAATTGCCAAAACCGGCGATTGTCCCCAAATAGCCTGTCACAGTCCTAGATCTCTAAGGGATTGAAACTCGGGCTCATACAGGCAACAAACTCCGTTAGATACAATTTAGCATCATTTATTTACATACATATTATAGTACGCTGGCGAAGCGAGTTTTCACAAGCCAGCATTCAATACATTGCGTATCACAGGAGTTTGGAATGTACATGGTTAACACAATAACTCTAGCAGCCATCTACACATATGTCTAAGACCCTTAAATACAATTGGGTCTACTATCAAGTCCCCTTAAGGTAAGCCCTGTTGCTTCCTCGATGTCCAGTCTCTGTCTGACCTTCTCCACACGTGTCGCAATCCGACACGGGTGGCAACTCTCTCTGAGTTTCTCGTGGACCCCGCAATCGGCGGGCCCCATCAGTGTCCACGGGGCTGTGGACATACTGACCGGTCCTTCGAGAAGACTCTGGATTATTCAAGCCTTCGAGTGACTCGGTTCTTTCCCTTTGGCTGGATTACTCTCCCTTCGTCAGTATCTCTTACTTTTATGTACCGTCTCTAGGTGAGGCTGTGACAGCAGGATACTAATCAGAGAGTTGCTTTTTGCGGACGATGCTGCGATTACGACCCACTCTGAGGAAGAATTACATCTACTATCTGCATTCTCCAATGCTTGTTCTGAATTTGGTTTAACAATTAACAAAAAGAAGACACAGATTATGTCACAAGGTGCACATGGTGTACCATCAATCTTTATTGACGACGCCGAACTGGAGATAGTAGACCATTTTACATATCTAGGATCAGAGGTAAATAGCAAATTATCCCTCGATCAGGAAATCAACATCAGGATTGACAAGGCAGCAACAACAATGAACATGTTAGCAAAAAGAGTCTGGGAGAACAGAAAGCTTACTGCCAAAACAAAAGTCATCGTCTACCAAGCCTGTGTCCTTAGTACTCTTCTTTATGGCAGTGAAACCTGGACAACTTACTCACGCCAAGAGAAACGTTTAAACAGCTTTCATATGCGGTGTCTGCGAAGAATACTTGGTATTAAGTGGCAAGACAAAATCACAAATACTGAAGTATTGGAAAGATCAGGTTGTGTGACGGTTTATTCCATGCTCAGTCTTCGTAGACTTAGATGGATAGGACACGTTAGGAGGATGGATGATGGTAGAATACCAAAGGACATCTTTTTTGGTGAATTACAGACGGGTAGGAGATCTCAGGGTCGGCCTCTACTACGATACAAAGATGTGTGTAAGCGGGAAATGATTGATACAGGCATTGATAATGCACATTGGGAGCACGTCGCCGCTGAACGTGTTGCATGGAGGGCAACTATCAGAAATGGAATAAAGACAAAGGAGAAAATGATTGCAGATAAAGCACACATAGAGCGTGAGAGACGTAAGATGGTGCAAAATGGTGGAAATGACCATGTTTTCACATGCACCTACTGTGGGCAAACATTTGCAGGAAGAATTGGCCTTACCAGCCACACTCGCCACCACCATGGATCGTAGTTATTAAGCCTTTTTGAAGCACAATGTACCAAACTATGGTCTGTCAAGACGGAAAGGTGCCAATGAATGATGTAGAATGTTATACAGTTATTGTATAGTGTATAGAATGTTATACAGTTATTTTATAGTGTATAGATTGTTATACAGTTATTGTATAGTGCATAGAATGTTATATACAGTTATTGTATAGTGTATAGAATGTTATACAGTTATTGTATATTGTATAGAATGTTATATACAGTTATTGTATAGTGTGTAGAATGTTATATACAGTTATCGTATAGTGTGTAGAATGTTACAAACAGTTATTGCATAGTGTGTAGAATGTTATACAGTTATTGTATAGTGTATAGAATGTTATATACAGTTACTGTATAGTGTATAGAATGTTACACACAGTTATTGTATAGTGTGTAGAATGTTATATAAAGTTATTGTATATTGTGTAGAAAGCTATATACAGTTATTGTATAGTGTGTAGAATGGTTAGTTAGTTAGTTAGTTAGTTAGTCGACAGATCATCCTCGTTGCACATCGAACCATTCAGTCCATAAGTGCTCGGATCCCCTCCTCAGCAAATCCCGCAGCGTGTAGCGGCTAACGATGCCAGTTCTGTGTTGGTTTATCAATCTTCTTTGGCTTCCTGCGTAGTGTTCTTGTTTGGCCACCCCTCTTTTAATCTGCTGCTCCCGCAGTCTGGCCATTGTTGTAGATTCACAGTCATCACTTGGTTCTCGCAAAAGCCTCACTTCTCGTAGAGCATTCAGAATGTCAGCCTGGTCCATGACGCGTCCGCCCTCCACAGTAGCCTCACCTGCGAGCTTGTCAGCCCGCTCATTTCCTTGTACTCCCGCATGACCTGGCACGAAGATGAAACTAATCTTTGCCAGCCGAGACCGCTTCAGAGGCAGCAACCATTCTCTTCGGATCGACCCCTCCTCTATCCTCTTGATCATGTTCATTGAGTCGCTAAGGAAACAAGCCCTAGTGAATGTCTGTAGAATGGTATATACAGTTATTGTATAGTGTATAGAATGTTATATACAGTTATTGTGTAGTGTGTAGAATGTTATATACAGTTATTGTATAGTGTGTAGAATGTTATATACAGTTATTGTATAGTGTGTAGAATGTTACATACAGTTATTGTATAGTGTGTAGAATGTTACACACAGTTATTATATAGTGTGGAATGTTAAACACCCTTATTGTATTATGTATAGAATGTTACATACAGTTATTGTATAGTGTATAGAATGTTACACACAGTTATTGTATAGTGTATAGAATGTTACACACAGTTACTGTATAATGAGTGGAATGTGTCACACCGTCTATGTATTGTGTGGATGAGCACGACTAGTTCGCTAATTGGAACCTGCCAGATCTGATTCCTGAGGCGTTATGACCTATTTGCATGTAATGATCATCCCTGCCATCTACCTGCCTGATGTCACAGACAGACAATTAACTTGTGTCAACATTGGCCAGCCTCTCCCACACAGATGCCAGGCTGACACCCCGCCCGCCTGACCCACATTCTTCCTCTCCCACAGAGATGCCAGGCTGACACCCCGCCCGCCTGACCCACATTCTTCCTCTCCCACAGAGATGCCAGGCTGACACCCCGCCCGCCTGACCCACATTCTTCCTCTCCCACACAGATGCCAGGCTGACACCCCGCCCGCCTGATCCACATTCTTCCTCTCCCACAGAGATGCCAGGCTGACACCCCGCCCTCCTGACCCACATTCTTCCTCTCCCACAGAGATGCCAGGCTGACACCCCGCCCTCCTGACCCACATTCTTCCTCTCCCACACAGATGCCAGGCTGACACCCCGCCCGCCTGACCCACATTCTTCCTCTCCCACAGAGATGCCAGGCTGACACCCCGCCCTCCTGACCCACATTCTTCCTCTCCCACAGAGATGCCAGGCTGACACCCCGCCCTCCTGACCCACATTCTTCCTCTCCCACAGAGATGCCAGGCTGACACCCCGCCCTCCTGACCCACATTCTTCCTCTCCCACACAGATGCCAGGCTGACACCCCGCCCGCCTGACCCACATTCTTCCTCTCCCACAGAGATGCCAGGCTGACACCCCGCCCTCCTGACCCACATTCTTCCTCTCCCACAGAGATGCCAGGCTGACACCCCGCCCTCCTGACCCACATTCTTCCTCTCCCACAGAGATGCCAGGCTGACACCCCGCCCTCCTGACCCACATTCTTCCTCTCCCAGCAAACCACAATCGTCTGTTTATTCTTTTAAGATAGTGTGTGTGTGTGTGTGTGTGTGTGTTTGTGTCTCTGTATCTGTGTGTTTGTGAGTATGTGTGTGTGTGCATGCGTCTGTGTGTTTGTGTCTCTGTATCTGTGTGTGTGTGTGTGTGTGTGTGTGCATGTGTCTGTGTGTTTGTGTCTCTGTATCTGTGTGTTTGTGAGTATGTGTGTGTGCATGTGTCTGTGTGTTTGTGTCTCTGTATCTGTGTGTTTGTGAGTATGTGTGTGTGCATGTGTCTGTGTGTTTGTGAGTATGTGTGTGTGCATGTGTCTGTGTGTTTGTGAGTGTGTGCGTGCCTGCGCATATGTGTCTGTTTGTGTTTGTCTGTATATATATGTGTGTGTGTGTGTATGTATATTTGCGTGTGTGACTATGTCTGTGAAACACCTCGTATACCATACAATAATTATGTAACATTGTATACTCCAAATAAAAACTATGTGTAACATTCCATAAACCATACAATAACTGTGTGTCACATCCCATAAACCATACAATAACTGTGTCACATCCCATAAACCATACAATAACTGTGTGTCACATCCCATAAACCATACAATAACTGTGTGTAACATCCCATAAACAATACAATAACACTGTGTAACATCCCATAAACCATACAATGACACTGTGTAACATCCCATAAACCATACAATAACTGTGTCACATCCCATAAACCATACAATAACTGTGTCACATCCCATAAACCATACAATAACTGTGTCACATCCCATAAACCATACAATAACACTGTGTAACATCCCATAAACCATTCAATAACTGTGTGTAACATCCCATAAACCATACAATAACTGTGCGTAACATTCCTTACACCATGCAATAACAGTGTGTCACATCCCCTCAACCATACATTAACTGTGTGTCACATCCCATAAACCATACAATAACCGTGTTTAAAATCCCCTACACCATAAATAACTGTGAGTAATATCCCATAAACCACACATAATATATGTGTGTAACATCCCATAAACCATACAATAGTTGAGTAACATTCCATCCACCAAACGTAGCTGTGTGACGTTCCATACACCATACAATAACTGTGTCTAACATCCCATAAACCATACAATAAGTGTGTGTAACATTATGTTCACCATACAATAAGTGTGTGTAACATTCTATTCACCAGACAATAAGTGTGTGTAACATTCTATTCACCATACAATAACACTGTGTAATGAAATGCCCTTGCGGAAGCCAGGGTGGATTCAGAAGTAGTCTGCGTAAACGATGGGAGATCAACGAGAATGGGAATGAGGTCTGGTCTTTCAGACACGGCTATTGACCTGGCATTTGTTGCCCAGTCGGCAGTAGTGGGTGTCAATGGACTGTCCTGGGTGATCATGGGAGTGACAATCTACCCTGTTCAGTATTGAGAACGTATGGAGATGGCTGTATGATTTAACCTGAGAACTTATGGAGATGGCTGTGTGATTTAACCTGAGAACTTATGGAGATTGCTGTGTGATTTAACCTGAGAACTTATGGAGATGGCTGTGTGATTTAACCTGAGAACTTATGGAGATGGCTGTGTGATTTAACCTGAGAACTTATGGAGATTGCTGTATGATTTAACCTGAGAACTTATGGACCTGAGAACTTATGGAGATGGCTGTGTGATTTAACCTGAGAACTTATGGAGATTGCTGTGTGATTTAACCTGAGAACTTATGGAGATTGCTGTATGATTTAACCTGAGAACTTATGGAGATGGCTGTGTGATTTAACCTGAGAACTTATGGAGATTGCTGTATGATTTAACCTGAGAACTTATGGACCTGAGAACTTATGGAGATGGCTGTATGATTTAACCTGAGAACTTATGGAGATGGATGTATGATTTAACCTGAGAACTTATGGAGATGGCTGTATGATTATAACTGAGAACTTATGGAGATGGATGTATGATTTAACCTGAGAACTTATGGAGATGGATGTATGATTTAACCTGAGAACTTATGGAGATGGACTGTATGATTTAACCTGAGAACTTATGGAGATGGATGTATGATTTAACCTGAGAACTTATGGAGATGACTGTATGATTTAACCTGAGAACTTATGGAGATGGCTGTATGATTTAACCTGAGAACTTATGGAGATGGATGTATGATTTAACCTGAGAACTTATGGAGATGGACTGTATGATTTAACCTGAGAACTTATGGAGATGGATGTATGATTTAACCTGAGAACTTATGGAGATGGATGTATGATTTAACCTGAGAACTTATGGAGATGGCTGTATGATTTAACCTGAGAACTTATGGAGATGGCTGTATGATTTAACCTGAGAACTTATGGAGATGGCTGTATGATTTAACCTGAGAACTTATGGAGATTGCTGTGTGATTTAACCTGAGAACTTATGGACCTGAGAACTTATGGAGATTGCTGTGTGATTTAACCTGAGAACTTATGGAGATGGCTGTGTGATTTAACCTGAGAACTTTTGGAGATGGCTGTGTGATTTAACCTGAGAACTTATGGAGATGGTTGTATGATTTAACCTGAGAACGTATGGAGATTGCTGTATGATTTAACCTGTCTCTTTTTCCAGATTCTCCTTGTTCAAGCATCGTCCGTTAGACTGCAATAAAACCCCAGTCACTCTGTCTGTTTCTCACTACTGACTCATCGGTGTAGATCACTATGTCACCACTCTGGATCAGTTGTTGCACGTCAAGCTTTGTGCGGCCCGCTGCCCATTCTCTGTAATCACGACCCAGTTTTACTATTGTCCGTCATGTCTTCTTCAACCCAATCTTTTTCACGATTGATGGTCTCTAGAGCACACATCTGACGTATAGATGTTTCTGCCTGTGCCATCCAGGACCTGCTTCATCTCAGTCTATGACCCTTGACCAAATTCATGGCTGCATGCAGGGCGTGACCGCATTCTGTAACCTTCCAAGCTGGTACTTTGATACTGTCAGGAGCCCCAAATCACACTCAATGTCAGAAATTATTTACTGCTGAAAGAGCCTGTAAAGCATGCTGTGACCTACCCCGGTTGCTGCCATAACCCTCAATGCATTAATTCTCTTACCAGGTTTCACCACCAAAGCCTCCACATGATCCTAAAAAGACACACACCTGTCAAAGGTAATTCCCAAGTACTTCAATTCACTCTTTCTACTAAGAGAACATCCATTCAATATAATACATGGAACATCTGCCTCCACAATCCGGTTATCCAGGGAGTACCACTCAACCGATGCCTTGTCTGGGTTTAGAACGGCCCCTGCGTCCCTGCACCACTCTTTCACCCTGTTTACTGCCACCTGTAAATCTGCAGCCAAACCTTTCCTATCTGCCCTGTCTGTACACCAGCACGTCATCTGCAAACGTCAAGATTCTACCATTTCCTGGTATGGTGGGACATGAACATGCAGACAGTTTGATTGCTGCTGCAGCATTCATGGGTGATTTGATGCATGACAAGGCAGATAAGGCCCTCTGGGAGTGCGTGAACAATGCAGAAGAACAGATAGACTATCATGGTTCAGAGAGAATGCAGCAGCAGAGGATATGGTAGACATTCGTCACTCGGAGGTAAAGCAAGACGGACATATTATCAGATTGTAACGGTCACCATTAGTATTGGTTGAAGATTATGACTGAGCGCTTAAGGGAATGCCCCGAGTGCAATGATGTTGGTTCTTGACCCTACCTTCAACCCAACCCGACTCATCTCAACTCAACGTGACTCGTTCTACCTACTTTCTCTCTTCCCGACTGCCTGTCTTTCTTCCTTTGTTTCATCCAACCTCCACGATCCCCCCTTCTCTTCTGGAAGTATCCTCTTTCATCGTACTCTCTTTCATATTTTCGGAGTTGGTAGACAGGGGAAGATTATGCCGCCAAACATGCCGACCAGACGCTTCTCTCCCTCCCTCTCTTCACCTGTATCTTTCTCCAGCATCTGTCGTTCCCCGCTGTACTTGTGTTATTAATCAAGCGAGTAGTCTGAGAGTGAGTAGTCTGAGAGTGAGTAGTCTGAGAGTGAGTAGTCTGAGAGTGAGTAGTCTGAGAGTGAGTAGTCTGAGAGTGAGTAGTCTGAGAGTGAGTAGTCTGAGAGTGAGTAGTCTGCGATCTAGGCAAGATGTGACTTGTTGCTAACGATTGTCTGCACTTAGTTTTGCCAGACATCCTGGTCTTCCGAATCAGTCTCTGTTTTTTTAATGATATAATTCACCGTCCAGAAAAAAATGTTTTCGGGACTCTCGCTGTCCCGTTTTTTCCCCGCCTGTAAAGTGATAGATTGAATTAAATCAAACTCTCCATTTTGAGTTGGTACAACTGTCACTGTGAACACTTGAAATGTCCGCCCTGGCCCACTCCGTGGTTTCAATATCACCGTGGTTCGTCGTGGTATGTCTGTTGTGACGTGTACACAATTAGTTTAAATAAAGCTGTAAGCGCCTCACATTTTCACAAAGTCATCTCGGTGTCTGGCAAATGAATGACTATTGGTGATAACAATGGACATATTTGTGATCGTATTAACGGACTTTAAAACAAATTTCAAAAAGAAAGTTTTTATTCAATAAACAATATTGAGAAGAATGGTCTTTAATAAAACGAGGAAGGGATGACAACGAAGTGGAGTTATCAGTTATCAGTTATCAGTTGGGGTATCTTCATTGCACTCCGGACATATCCATAGGTGCTCAGATCCTCCCCCCAGCATATGCATCAGCGTCCGGTGGCTAATAGTGCCAGTTCTGTGTTGGTTGACGAGGCGCCTTGTTTTCCCGATGTACCTCTCGCGTCTGGCCGTGCCGATTCTTACTCCCAAGTCTTTCATCCTGGACAGCGATGTGGATTCACTGGCGTCAAAGTCCTCTGTTCTCGCCATATCTTTAAGGACGTTAATAACATCGGCACGATCCATGGGCTGGCCATCTACAGGGGGTGCAGAGCCAGCCAGTTTATCAGCTTGTTCATTTCCCTCGACTCCCGCATGTCCCGGGACGAAGATGAAGGTGACTTTACGAACAACAGACTCCCGCAGCGACTCAGTCCACTGTCTACGTACAGATCCAGCTTCGATCTTCTAAATCATGCTCATTGAGTCACTTAGTACACACACGTTGGTATAATGCTGTGATTCCAGCCATAGTGGAGTGTAAAGATTCAAAGCCATCGAAGAGAGGACAAAAGAGACCACGTAGGCGAAAGGCGACATAGGAGGAAGCAGAAGACAGATCGAAGATGTTCACTGGACATAGACTAGCCATATCTGCAATGGTGTCTCTTGTATAGACTTAGCAGTCTCCTTTAGTTCCCTCAGTGGTCCACAGAGTTTATCCTCCACTGTTGTTGCTGTAGTTGGCCTAAATATGTCTATTGTATAGACTTCACTTGTTTTCTTTAGACTAAAACAGCTGAATAAATTATGGAGTGGGACATACAGAACTACAAAAATTAGATTTTTAAGGGCATGCATCTTTCCCATTGCAACATACGCCCGTGAGACCTGGACACTTACTAAACAAGCTGAATAGCGCATAAATGCCTTTGAACATAAATGTTATAGACGAGTTCTAAGAATATCTTGGGTAAAGAAAATAACAAATGCATCCATACTTCAAGAGTTGAATATTGAAGAAGGTTGGCTATTAAAGACGATAAAACAAAGAAAATTGAAATATTTTGGTCACTTGAAACGTCACGAAAGTTTGGAAAGAACAATAATGGAAGGATATATGCCATGGAAGAGAGGAAGAGGAAGGCCAAAGAGAAGATGAGTGCAGGATGTGGCGGATGATCTCCAGATGGATGTATCAGACGCGGGACATCTTGCTTATGATCGAGAGGTTTTCCGGAAGGTTGTTATGGGAGCGAGGTTCTGCAAAGGACATGTTACTGAATTAATGAATGTGTTAGTTCATTTCATGTGCTCTATTGCTGTCTGCTTCACACTGCAGCTCTCTCTAAACCATTGCACCATTTCATATGCGCTACTGATGTCTATTTCCCAGACACCATTCTGTTGATCATCTTGTTTTCATCTTCGCATCGTGCAAAATGTCTACATTTTCTTGTTCTTGATACCAAATGTGCATGCCATTAACCAGTTGAAATGCTTCTTGATTCCAAATGTGCATTTAATTAAATAGTTGAAATGCCTCCATTTCTTCTCTAATGGTTGCGCAATAGTTGATGACGCACATCCGTATGTTGGTGCGGGCAGGTTGTCCGTTGGCCACATGTTTCCTATTATTTGGTTGTTTACCCGTCGCCAGGTCGGTCCTCTTCTGACGTCATGCAATCAGTGGCTGGTTGTTTATCGTGGTATTAAAACGGTGGGACATTTCCGTGGGCCTCATTGTTGGTGGACATGAGCTTTTATCTGTGGACATTATCTGCTAGTTATTTATATACAGAAACTGGCTTTTATCGCCTCTGTGGCTGTTAACAGACACAATTAACTGTTCTAATCATTGTCACGGAATGGTGGGGTGGGTTATACCCTATAAAAGGAGAAGTAGGGTGGGTGCCTCCTTCCCTCCGCTGGCCTACGAAACAACCTTGGGCAAGATGGAGAAGGCGTTTAGCCCCGCCCCCCCCCCCCCCAACCGCATCGCCCCTTCTCCCCCTCCCAGGTGGAGTAGCCGTTTAGCGCCTCAATCAGGGAAATGTGAAACAATGAGCGCAGGTGGTAGGTGGAGCTGGGGAGCAGCCGACAGATAGTGGTTGCTTGTGGTCTCAAGTTTCACGACGGTAGACAGATAGTCGTTGGTTGTGGTCTCAAGTTTCACGACGATAGACAGATAGTCGTTGGTTGTGGTCTCAAGTTTCACGACGGTAGACAGATAGTCGTTGGTTGTGGTCTCAAGTTTCACGACGGTAGACAGATAGTCGTTGGTTGTGGTCTCAAGTTTCACGACGCTAGACAGATAGTGGTTGGTTGTGGTCTCAAGTTTCCCGACGGTAGACAGATAGTGGTCGTTTGTTATCTCAAGTTTCACGACGGTAGACAGATAGTGGTCGTTTGTTATCTCAAGTTTCACGACGGTAGACAGATAGTGGTCGTTTGGTATCTCAGGTTTCACGACGGTAGACAGATAGTGGTCGTTTGTTATCTCAAGTTTCACGACGGTAGATAGATAGTGGTTGTTTGTTATCTCAAGTTTCACGACGGTAGACAGATAGTGGTCGTTTGTTATCTCAAGTTTCACGACGGTAGACAGATAGTGGTTGTTTGTTATCTCAAGTTTCACGACGGTAGACAGATAGTGGTCGTTTGTTATCTCAAGTTTCACGACGGTAGACAGATAGTCGTTGGTTGTGGTCTCAAGTTTCACGACGGTAGACAGATAGTCGTTGGTTGTGGTCTCAAGTTTCACGACGGTAGACAGATAGTCGTTGGTTGTGGTCTCAAGTTTCACGACGGTAGACAGATAGTCGTTGGTTGTGGTTTCAAGTTTCACGACGGTAGACAGATAGTGGTTGGTTGTGGTCTCAAGTTTCACGACGGTAGACAGATAGTGGTCGTTTGTTATCTCAAGTTTCACGACGGTAGGCAAATAGTGGTTGGTTGTGGTCTCAAGTTTCACGACGGTAGACAGATAGTGGTTGGTTGTGGTCTCAAGTTTCACGACGGTAGACAGATAGTCGTTGGTTGTGGTCTCAAGTTTCACGACGGTAGACAGATAGTGGTTGGTTGTGGTCTCAAGTGTCACGACGGTAGACAGATAGTGGTCGTTTGTTATCTCAAGTTTCACGACGGTAGATAGATAGTGGTCGTTTGTTATCTCAAGTTTCACGACGGTAGACAGATCTCTTTATGGAGACAATGGCTACGGTCATCGCCAAGACGGAAAGCAATGGCAAACTACCTCCCTTACACATAGCTTGCATATCATATCTGTACAACTGATGGACAGTAGAAGGAACAGTATAACAAAATCTACATTAGATGAATATCACAGAGTGCAGACTGATTGACTGAACTTTATAGACAAATCTAGATGAATATCACAGAATACAGAGACACATCTAGATGAATATAACATTATACAGAGCCGTTCTCCCTGACCTAGAGGTTAACGTCTTTCTCCGTAATCCCGTATATTCTCGTGAGTAACGTAACTTGCGCGAGAATCGATAGCGGTTCTCGCCGCGTTGGTAACTTATGGGGTATGTGAGCCGGTCGCTCAGAAAGCAATGGCAAACTGCTGAGCGTAATCTTGCCTAGTACATCAAAGCAGCTGAAAAATTATGATGTTGACTGCAACGTCCTGTAAGGGATATGCAAAAATACAGCAAGAAATCCAGAGGAAAATGACAGAATACATAGATAAATCCAGATGAATATGACAGAATACAGAACGAACGAACGAACGAAGGAACAAAGTTTATTTTCAAAGGGTAACAATTTGGGCACGCAGTCCCGTCTTACATTCGGCCCTTCCAATCACTCATCTTTCGTTCATCAATAGTGCATGGTACATTCACATAGGAAATAACATTGTCAAATTAATGTTGCAAACATAAACAATGCATATTAGCATGTTATGAGACACATCACCCACCCACCCACCCACACACTCCCGACCCACCACACATCCCCCACACACATCCCCTACCCACACCCACACACACCCAGGCACACATACATACCCCCAGCCATCCAATTATCCCCCACCGACACACATCCACCCACACACATACACATCCCCCATCCACCCATACACAACCCAGGCACACATACATGCACCAACCCACACATCCACCCACACACACACATCCCCCATCCACCCATACACAACCCAGGCACACATACATACCCCCAGCCATCCAATTATCCCACACCGACACACATCCCCAAACCACACACATCCCCCACCTAACCACATCTCCCCACCCGTACCATACCCCAAACACACTCACCCACCCACCCAGACACCCAACCACCCAGCCAAGCACACATCCCCCAAACACACATCCCCCACACATCCCACACACACACATCTGCCCGCCACGCCACACATCCCGCACCTGTCCACACATACTTGCCGCACCCACCCACTCATCTCCACTTACACACGTTCCCCCATCCACACAATCTCCCCCACTCTCTCACACATCCCCACCCATCCCCCAACCTACACACACTCACACACCCGCACATTCTCCACTCACCGCCAACCACACATCCCCCACCCACAGACAGAAATCTAGATGACTATGACAGAATACAGAGAGAAATCCAGATGAATATGACAGGATACAGAGAGAAATCCAGATTAACATAACATATTACAGAGAGAAATCTAGATGAATATGACAGAATACAGAGAGAAATCCAGATGACCATAACATATTACAGAGAGAAATCTAGATGAATATGACAGAATACAGAGAGAAATCCAGATGAACATAACATATTACAGAGAGAAATCTAGATGAATATGACAGAATACAGAGAGAAATCCAGATGAACATAACATATTACAGAGAGAAATCTAGATGAATATGAAAGAATACAGAGAGAAATCCAGATGAACATAACATATTACAGAGAGAAATCCAGATGAACATAACATATTACAGAGAGAAATCCAGATGAACATAACATGTTACAGAGAGAAATCCAGATGAACATAACATATTACAGAGAGAAATCCAGATGAACATAACATATTACAGAGAGAAATCCAGATGAATATGACAGGATACAGAGAGAAATCCAGATTAACATAACATATTACAGAGAGAAATCCAGATGAACATAACATATTACAGAGAGAAATCCAGATGAACATAACATATTACAGAGAGAAATCCAGATGAATATGACAGGATACAGAGAGAAATCCAGATGAATATGACAGGATACAGAGAGAAATCCAGATTAACATAACATATTACAGAGAGAAATCCAGATGAACATAACATATTACAGAGAGAAATCCAGATGAATATGACAGGATACAGAGAGAAATCCAGATTAACATAACATATTACAGAGAGAAATCCAGATGAACATAACATATTACAGAGAGAAATCCAGATGAACATAACATATTACAGAGAGACATCCAGATGAATATGACAGGATACAGAGAGAAATCCAGATTAACATAACATATTACAGAGAGAAATCCAGATGAACATAACATATTACAGAGAGAAATCTAGATGAATATGACAGAATACAGAGAGAAATCCAGATGAACATAACATATTACAGAGAGAAATCTAGATGAAAATGACAGAATACAGAGTGAAATCCAGATGAACATAACATATTACAGAGAGAAATCTAGATGAATATGACAGAATACAGAGTGAAATCCAGATGAACATAACATATTACAGAGAGAAATCTAGATTAATATGACAGAATACAGAGTGAAATCCAGATGAACATAACATATTACAGAGAGAAATCTAGATGAATATGACAGAATACAGAGTGAAATAGTACCAACATGTAAGGTAGCGCAAGAAGTCTGGCTAATTAGTCAGTGCGAGGATACTGAAGAACAAGGAGAAGGCACATCATTGTCATGAGCTGAAATGTGAGCTTTGGTCATACTGAAGCGTGTGCCCGGCCTTACGGGGAGAAGCACGCTTTGATGGTGGCCAGGAGAGACATGTCTCTCCTAAACCGGACACTCAGAGCGGAGACCGCGGTCGAAGACAGACCGGTCGAGACTCTTATGTTGTACTTGGAGTTCTGAAATGTTTCGTAGCATCAGCGGTAATGTAGTTGTAATACCCCAAGTGTCATCACCCACGATACGTGGTCTCATGCACGATAACTAGTATTTTTGACACGGTAGTTGGATAAACATGGTGTCCTCATGTTGTCAGGACACGTGAGAGTAATGCTGTTAATGGCTGGCTAGACCATTACAATGTTATCAGTCAGGACACAGATGGTTGTGTTGGGACGATGATTCCTCACGATGTCCAGAAATTCAGATGATTATGACAGAATACATATAGAAATATAGATGAATATAACATATTACAGAGAGAAATCCAGATGATTATGAATCATTTAGATTTCTTTCTGTGGATGGGGGATGTGTGTGTGGGCGTGGATGTGTTGGGGTGTGAGGTGTGTGTGAGGGATGTATCTGTGTGATGGGGGTATGTGTGGGGGTCTGGGAAGATGTGTGTGTGTGTGTGTGGGTATGACTGGTTGCTGAGCAGATTTGAGTATTGGTATGTCTGGACTAAGCCACTATATACAAATCAGAACGAACTTACCATTGATGCTGCAAAACACTTAAGAACTTAAAGTACAACATAAGACTGATTCGTCTCATGTTATATAATTCGCCTTTATACATTTACACAACTTCACAAGTTCACGCATTACAATCACCAAATATACTTCTTAATACTCAAGAACCAGTGAACTGTCGGGTTTTTTTCTCGTGGACTTCTAGTAATAAATTTCCCCTGGTCTCTGGGTAGTGAGATCGGACGCCCGTGTGTATTGTTGCGCACGTAAAAAATCCCTTGGCAGTTGGAAATCGAAAAAGAGTAGCCTAACGACGCTGCCCGGGCAAAATTTCGAGTTAAAAATCTACCCAAAGTATTTCAGGATCCTTGGCGGTGCTACGGAGTTCGTGCACTGAGCTGAGTTTCTGCAGACTCAGGTTTGAGTTAGGAGGAGAACGGAGCACTTATGGGTTGCACCCGTGTGCCGTGATGTTGATTGTCAGTGTCAGAGTCCGGAAAGGAGACAGAGATGCAGTGACATTGTTACGCCCGCCAGGCGACTTAGCTCCCAGAAGGGACGCCGTAACTTCGTTACGCCGCCAGGCGGATAGTGATTACCGGCCTGCAAGACTGCTGGCTGACAAGCGACCAGTGGTCAAGCCAGGACGACGCTAAACGCACGCATGCCTCGTGACGTCACCTGAGGTGAGAGGCGAGTTGCGAGTTAGCGGGAGACAGCTTGGGGACTTCGACTCGGACAGACGTGTGAAGAGAGAAAGGCGTTGTGTGGTATCTGTGCTGAAAGTCGAGTGTCTGGACATCTTGAGAGTGAGACGTTGTGAGCTGTATTGTGTAAGTGTATATTGAAACATCTAGTATATATCTTGTTGTGAACATCGTTCCGTATTTAATGTGAATAAATCCATCGAACGGTGTGTCGTTGAGTCTTACGTTAAATCACGTTGTATTTGTACTGTCTCACACTGTTAGGTGAGCGAGCCAAGTTTAAGACCCTGACATGTGTGGACGTGGTGGCATTCGTCCGGCTTTGATATGAACGTGTTTTAGTAATTAACGATTTAAAACTAGAGTTTGTAAACGTGAAAATTTTGTCAAACTGTATAGTACATGTAAATGTGATCGTGGAAGGCTCATTTTCATTATTAACTACATTGTTTAAACATGTGTAAGACTATTTGTAAACGTACAATGCATACATATTGTTTGATTTTGTAACCGTGTCAAACATTTGTGATTTGTGAAACTTGTCACCGTTTTGACCTTGTCGACATTGTGATCTTGTCGCCATTTTGACCTTGTCGCCATCTTGTAAACTTGATGTCTATGTCCTTACTGAATGTTATCTTGATGTAAGTGATGTATCATCAATGTTGTAAAGTGTTAACATAAGTGTAGATTGTCTTTGTGCATTGAGTTGTGGAACGCGAAAAGTTTTGGAAAGAAAGTAACTTGTTTTGAAAAAAAAAAATTGTTGACAGACAAACTTACGACATACAATCACACTCAACGCCATACAAACCTAATCAATACTTAGTGACAAGCAGACACACACCAACGAATAGACATTAATTTATTTCTCTCCAAAAACAAAGCAGGTTTTTCCGTACCATCCGAAACCTTGCCGTAGAGGTCATTCGTAGTTTTGAAGTAACGACCCTACAGTTTCTAGCCCGATTTCCAACCATTCTTCACCGCATCCAGGGCACTTGAGTATATTTTTTCTTGTCACATACTTTAACTATGTAATTTTAGGCACGCATCGTCAATAGAAATCGATTGTAAATGGTTCTTTACTAACCACTTATAACATATTTTGTGTGGCTGGTATTTCATTGACATTGTCCATCATGTCTTCATTATTTGATTTCATTGATATGGGGATAAAATTACAGTTACATGGTGATGAATTAACACAGTGGAGTGAGCAGAAATACTCTGAATACCTACTAGTACAGGAGAAAGCTAGTGAACGCGATGAAAGAGCGGCTGAAAGAGCATTAAAGCAGGCAGAAATGGCTGCCAAACAAGTAGAGGCAGAGACCGCCTTAAAGCAAGCTGAAGTAGAACTGGCTGCAAAGACAAAGCAAGCCGAATTAGAACTGACGGCAAAGACAAAGCAAGCTGAGATAGATAGTGAGCTGAAGAAGGCAGAAATAGCAGCTCAGAGTAAGAGAGAAGAACTGGAGTTACAGTTGAAGATGAAACAACTTGACACTGAGACTGCCATTAACAAAGATTCTAAGAAATCTGAAAGACTGGAGAAAGAAAACCAGTACAAGAAATATCAAGTTATTGTACGTAACTATACCTCGGGTGACTGCATCGCAGCTTTTACCCAAAATTTTTAAACTTTAATGGAACATTATCAAGTTCCACTGTCTGAATGGAATATTGTGTACATGAGGAGTTTGTCAGGGGAACCTCTTAAAGTAATTGAAACCATCCCCAAAGACCTCAGAAAAGATTACCATTATCTGAAATCTAAGATTATGGCACATTTTATGTTAGATGAGGCAGGTTACAGAGAACAATTCAGTAAGTTGAGCCCAAAACCGACTCAAACGTTCTCTAATTACCTCTGCTTAGTCCGAGATATATTCACCAAATGGACTTCAGCAGCTAAAATTGACAAGAACTATCAGAGATTAGAAGATCTAATCATTAGAGACAAAATTGTATCATCGATTCCTTCAGCATTTTCTAAATTTTTGTTAGAGAATGAATGCACCAGTGTGGATGAGATTGAAAGACGTGGTTCGGCGTACTACACAGCCAACAAACATTGCTTTGCCACTGAAGCTACTGACATTAACTTTGTAGCAGCGGCTAACTATGACAAACCCTATAGTAGGCAGAAACCTCATAGACCTACTTCTGAGAAGTTATACCATTGCAATTATTGTAAATATTCTCATCATCAGTCTGAAATGTGTGATAAAAACCCTGGCTATCATACTTACCTACTAAACATGGTAAACAGACAAGATATGGAGCGTAAATCCTTCAAAAGTTTGCGTAAATGTTTCCTCTGTAAGGCGTACGGACACCATCGGAAAGATTGTAAGGGCAGGCATATGACCAACAAAGCAAATGCCGCCTTGTTTGATAGTTCGGCGTCTGAAGAAGAAGAGCCAGAGAAACATCCTGTGAACTCAGCACAGGCTTTTGACATATTCAGCGCAAACAAATGCTCTGTTTGTAACACCTTTTTTGAAGATGGTATTTTAACATGCGGTCATGCCATCCCTATTGCCAATGAAGAAGCTAATTTGGTAGTAGATTCAAAAAGCAGGATAAACATCCATCACGGATATGTGAATGGCAAGTCTGCTACAGTCCTTCGTGATACAGGCAGTTCACTCATTGGCCTGACAAGAACATTCATAATGCCTACAGACTATACAGGCAGGCACGTAACATGCAGAACATTCTCAGGCAATATTGAGAAATACCCATTAGCATGGGCATATATTGAAACACCTTTCCTCACTGGGAAAGTAAAGTGCGCTGTATTAACAAACCCAGTGTGTGATGTAATTATTGGAAATTTACCTGAGGTGAATGATAAACCTCATGACATAACATCTCTGTGTATTGATGATAACATAACATCAACATCAAATGTCATCATTGAAAATGTCACACCACCTATTGATTGTATGGTAGCTAATGTAGCACTAAGTTCTCATGACATCATTGATACCATTGTTCCATCACCATCTGATATCATTGAATGTGTGAACGCAGTAACTAGAGCTACTGCTAGAGTGCAAGATGAAAGTAAGCAAACTGAGGCTATACAATCACTCAGCCCAGTAACACTACCTACAAACACTATGAAGGAAACATTTGTAACAGCACAAAAAGCTGATCCTTCATTGTCAAAATACTTTAATCTGATCGGCCAAAAGCCAAAGGTAACCAAGAAAAACCGGAGAAAATTGTACACAATGAATGCCTAAAAATTGCATTTAATAAAGTACTTGCGTGTTTTTCTGATAATAATGTCAACAATCTTATCCTGAAATTGCCCAACCTTCGTTTACCTTTCAGATTGCGTACAGATGCTAGCTCCGTGGCGATTGGAGCAGTCTTGTTACAAGAGTACAATAACATACTACACCCAGTGTACTTCGTATCCAGAAAACTAAAAGCCAGAGAACGGGCTTGGTCCATTCCTCAGTTGGAAGCCCTAGCTTTAGTGGTAGGTATAACCAAATTATCCAGATTTCTTCTAGGACGGCACTTCACCGTGGAGTCTGACAGCAGCCCGTTGCGTTTTATAAATTCAGGAATACCCTCAAATCATATGGTAGCACGCTGGTCTCTGAAGCTTCAAGAGTATAGCTTTGAGGTTCGACATATTCCAGGCAGAACCAATTCGATTGCCGATCTTTTGTCCCGTTGTCCGACCGACCCAGTAAGCACCAATGTCTGAGTGCAGTGTGTGCAAATACACTCAGACCGACACAGCCATTATTGAGTGAATAATTGTTTTTCTATTCACAAAAAGCTGTGCATTGTCTATAATGTGATGTGATAGGGGTTACCCCCATTATAAATAGTATTCTTATTTTACTAATTCATGTAGTGATTGTCCTGTATAATTGTGTAGTGTGTGGTAGAAAGCGAACTTTATTAATTGTATATATTACCAACAACAACAGTGTCACATTCGCTCAAAGAACTTACCTTAAGCGAACTATCCAATGTAACAGTGACATTCTGCAAGTGGTTAATTCCAGGGATATTTTAATGACGTGTGCGAACGTGTAAACTGAACAGTGACAGCTACTCCATTGCAGTTAACCGAAATCCATAATGTTCGGTAGTGAAACACATGAACAGTCGATCGTAATCCAGAAGGTTTTGTGAAACATCTAAACACATGAACTGTAAGAAAGATACTTTCCGTAACTACATCAACCGGAACAAGTGTGTTCTGCAAGCTTCTACATCAGCTGAGTTAATGTTCGTGTGTACTTCCGGATTAGTTAGGAATTTAGGGTAAAAGTAGCAGACGACAAATAAAAGTTCATACATTTATGACGATTCTAAAATGTTTAGGAATCTATAAAATGTAATACACGAATTGTGTGTTTATTTATTTATGTAGTGTAATCTTAGAATCATATCTTGATTTATGTATTCATATTACCAACTTTTTCTCGTTAATATGAAGAAACGTCAAGCAATGACGCTAAGAAATAATAGAATTATTGTAAATTATTGTATTTCATGAATGTTAAAATTATTTCCCTTTCATTTGTGTGTTATTACATCCCTACACAAAGGGCCATAATCTGAAATGTATCCATTAATGTGTTGCGTATAAATAGACATGATGTTGCCAGATTGTCAACACTACAGGTAGACATCTAATGAGCATGGCAAAGGGTGCCAACGTTGCAGACCAACACGAGAGCTACTGACCAAATAAGGGCAGGGTTTGAGCGTTTTATACGACTTATAAAAGTCGTATATCAGTCTGGCTAGATGGTTTTTGTTTCAAGAACCATATTATTACTTTTTTTTCAAATTGCTGCGAGGTAGATGCGTGAAGCTGGTACTACTGATCTGACTGGGTCGCAAATGCAATTGAGGTAGTCAGCCATCAAGAGGATGAAACCTGACAAGTGTTAAAGGTTGAACACCACATGTCGTTGATTGCAATGTACATTTCTTATATATTTCTATGGCATATGTGTATTTATTTGCATGTGTATATAACAACAAAAGGGTAGACTCTGACAAGGTTTAAATATTAACCCATTATGTATATATGAGACATGAAAGATGACATCTTTCATGAAGTTGCCGGGGGAGCGTGTCAGAGTCCGGAAAGGAGACAGAGATGCAGTGACATCGTTACGCCCGCCAGGCAACTTAGCTCCCAGAAGGGACGCCGTAACTTCGTTACGCCGCCAGGCGGATAGTGATTACCGGCCTGCAAGACTGCTGGCTGACAAGCGACCAGTGGTCAAGCCAGGACGACGCTAAACGCACGCATGCCTCGTGACGTCACCTGAGGTGAGAGGCGAGTTGCGAGTTAGCGGGAGACAGCTTGGGGACTTCGACTCGGACAGACGTGTGAAGAGAGAAAGGCGTTGTGTGGTATCTGTGCTGAAAGTCGAGTGTCTGGACATCTTGAGAGTGAGACGTTGTGAGCTGTATTGTGTAAGTGTATATTGAAACATCTAGTATATATCTTGTTGTGAACATCGTTCCGTATTTAATGTGAATAAATCCATCAAACGGTGTGTCGTTGAGTCTTACGTTAAATCACGTTGTATTTGTACTGTCTCACACTGTTAGGTGAGCGAGCCAAGTTTAAGACCCTGACAGTCAGCATCCCCAATAAGGCCTTACAGGAGTAATGAGTTAACACTAGTCTAGTAGAGAGACACCAGACAGGGAAGACACCGAGTACTATTAATAACCGTACAAGGAGACACATTTGCGTCAGACCAGAGGTCGACGAGTACAGATGAGCGAGGGCTTTCCCCAAGCAATTGGGTTGCTGGTCCTTGCGAGTAACCGTGATATGCCAGGTTACTCGAACTCACCAGCCGGCGTGCTGGCAAGTCCAGGCACGCAATAATAGGGACTGCACGGAGAGTAAAGTGTCCGTGCTTGTCCACGCTATGTGTAGCGGGTGGACAGACTGACTGGAGACGGTAGAGAGAGCAGACGTATCCTTGACCAATGCGATAGCTTTCTAGGCCATAGGCAAACATAGGGCTGTTCATTTAGATTGTGTAATGCTAGCATCATCTATCATCACGTTGATGTATTCATATTGTGTAATGATGATGAAACCGAACGCTCGTAGAGCCATTCAAATGTCGGCTCTGAATAAATTGCATTCCTTTCGCAAATGTCATGAATTGTTATTTCGTGCAGTGCGAAAGTAGCGGAGTCTTGAAAGCTGCAGCGCACAAGTCGCTGACAGGCTAGACCCCGAATTGGTGTCAGAAGTGGGATGAATCAACGCCAGCGGCGAATTGGTGTCAGAAGATGTGAACCAACGCCACAATACAGTGAGGCTAGACCCCGAATTGGTGTCAGAATGGTCAATGAATCAACGCCAGCGGCGAATTGGTGTGAGAACACAAGGAGTAAACACCAGTAGACCCCGAATTGGTGTCAGAACACAGCGAACCAACGCCAGCAGTACAATTACTGTCAGATTTCAGTGAACGTTTCTGAGCAGTCATAGCAGGCAGTTGTAGTAATATGTAACGAGTAGTTAACGCCAACATGCAAGTGGTATTATAAACCACTGAACGAACGCTAGCTATCGATTGCTAATACAAAATTCTGTACGAGAATTAATTCAATGCACGTTTCAACATTATTGATGTATGATATATTGCAAAGTAATACAAATTTGTTGTAATACATACTATAAATTAATTTTTTCCGTGTGGTGAATTATACGATCGCCAATTTGTGGAGTGTGAACCACAATTGAGTCAAATTGGATCGGTAAAGTGTGAAATTCTACCAGTATTATTTAGAAAGTGTGGTATTATACTAAAAGCAATTGAAATGTATAAAATCATCAGTGAACATTACCATCGTAACCACCGTGTACATTTCATTGCATGTGAGACAGCCATCAATGTCACCATTCTACGAATTCAGTAAATAGATTAGCGACAAACTGCATCCTAGAACGAAGGTACGCCAGAGTCAAGCGGCGAAGACAAAACGACATTGACGGCCATACGACTAATCATCTCATTTATCATCTAACAATCATTCAGACGATCATATCATTCATCATTAATACCATTTATCACTATTCAGCACATTCTCATTCATCATTCGCATGAAATAGGAGATTGTATTAACAACTTGATGAAATATGAAATAGTTGATAAAATATGATGAATTGTGAGCTTGTAGTTACAACTTAAACGTGTGTCTAATTTTTGCTGCTCTACTAACCAGAACGCAGCCCGTGTGTTATCAAATCAAACCAGTGTGTAGTGTGAAAGACTGCGGTGGAACATCCCAAGAACCGTACGTTCCAACAAATTAGATGAGTATATTTTCCGAATATTTTGGTATGCTCTAACTTAATCATGCATCTTCTTTTCCAGCGAAATATGTACATTTACTAACACATCATTGTAAACTATTCTGTGCATATTATTGTATTATCATTTTGATCTAACATTACGCCACAAAATGGCGTCACTAAATGAATGTATCCAGGCGGGCATCGCAATGGGCCATACTGAAGATAAGCTAGAAAAATGGGCGGACCAAAAGTATAAAGAAGAAACAGAAAGGAAAATTGCTCTACAGAAAGAAGAAACAGAAAGGAAAGCTGCTCTTGACAGAGATGAAAGAGCATTAGAAAGGCAACATCAAAAAGAAATGAAAGAGATCGAGGAGGCTACCAAACAGAAACAATTAGAATTAGATCAAATTACTAAACAGAAACAATTGGAGTCGGATCAAGCTACCAAACAGAAACAATTAGAGTTAGAACAGAAGAAATTAGAGTCGGACCAAATTATCAAACAGAAACAGTTAGACTTAGAGCACGCTAACAAACAAGCAGAGGAAGCCACCAAACAAAAGCAGATACAAGTAGATTCAGAAACTAGACTAAAGATGAAAGAAATGGAGGTAGATTCTAACATACAAATAGCCTCTAGCAAACAAAAGAGCCAAGAAGACCAGAACAAATTTAGTAAGTACAAAGGCCTTATCAAACCATACACTGTAGGTGATTCCATCAGCGCATGGACTGAAAATATAGAGTTCCAACTAAAAACACAGAAAATACCTTTAGAGGATTGGGCAATGATTTACATGAGGAACCTGAGTGGGGAGCCTTTAAAAGTAATAGAATCCATACCTACAGATCTTAGAAACAATTACCAGTACATACACGATAGGATAATGCAACATTTTCTTTTGGACGCTACTGGTTACCAAATTCAATTCTCACAGATTAAACCAAAAGCAACTGAAACGTTCTTAGACTACATTTCTAACGTGCAGAGCACATTTAAAAAATGGACTAAGGTGGCTAACGTAGGTAACAGCTATGAAAAACTAGAAGAACTAATGGTAATGGACAAAGTCGTTTCCACAGTGTCTACCCCTTTTGCTAAATTCTTACAACAATCAGATATTGATTCCATTCAACAATTAGAGAAACGGGGGTCAGCTTATTTTTCCTCTTATCGGGACATATTTAAAACTACATCATATGACACAGAAATTACAGCTTTTGCAAATAGAGTCCCTGATAGATCCTACAAACACAAAGAAGGACAAACCATATCAAAAACCACCTCGATGTAATTATTGCAATCTTTTTCATCCATCTTATTCGATGTGTGATAAGAACCCCACATATCCGTCACACCTAGAACAAGTGATAAGTAAGCAAGAAAGCAGAAGATCATCGTTTAAACGTGCTGTAAAATGTTATTTTTGTTCAAGTTATGGCCACTATAGCAATAAATGTCTTGGGAGACAGAGAATGAAGGCAAACAACGCAGCCCTCATCGATACATCATCAGACGATGGGAGTGACATAGATCCCGAACTTGTCAATGTATTACCAACGAATGAATGTCAGAATGTATCATCAGCAACCGATATTTTAGACTTTAATACGTGTAAAGTATGTCACCAGTTTCATGCGGAGGGGAGATTGAAATGTGGACACATAATATTATGTTCAAATGAAGAAGCTAATGCAGCATGTGCCTCCAGAGGTAACCTTAAGTTCTACGATGCACAGGTCAATGGTAAATCATGCCAATGCTTAGTTGATAGCGGCAGTACTATACTGGGGTTAAGGAGAGAACTTGCTAGAACAGAAGATTATACGGGTGAATTTGTCAAATGCCGTACTTTCTCAGGCACCATCGAGAAATATCCACTGGCAAAAGCGCATATCAATACCCCGTTCCTTACCGGCACATTTACGTGCGCTATCCTCCAAGATCCTTGTTTATAGACTTTAGGAAAGCATTCGATATGATAGATCATACTATTCTAATTAAAAAACTAGAAACAATGAAAGTAAGTTTTAATATAGTGACATTAATAAAATCATTCTTATTAGACAGAAAGCAAGTAGTATCACACAATAAAGTTTTATCTCAAGCCATTACCATTAATATTGGAGTACCTCAGGGGTCTATTCTTGGCCCCTCTATTATTTGCCATTTATATAAATGATCTTCCATTAAATCTGTCGTCGTCCTGCGATCTATTTGCTGATGACTGCACAGTATATACAAACGCTGTTGATCGTAATGTGCTAGAATTATCCTTGCAACAGGAAATAAATAGTGTAGTTAACTGGAGTCATGCAAACCGCATGCAAATTAACATTACTAAAACAAAGTCTATGTTAATAGGAACCAGGCAAAGACTTCACACTCTAAACTCGCAGAGAACTCTTCAGCTGCACATTGGCAGCACGCCTGTAGAAAGTGTCACCGAGCACAAGACACTGGGTGTTATCATAGATCAAAATCTAACTTTTAACTCACATGTTCATGCTCTAGTTAAACAAATAGCCAAAAAAGTATACCAACTTGCCAAAATTAAAAATTTCCTTGACGAAAACACAAGAAAGATATTCTATACTTCTCATATACAAACACATATTGATTACTGCTCCACAGTCTGGGATGGATGCTCCAAATCAATAACAAAACGCCTATATTCACTCCAGAAAAGGGCTGTGCGTTTAATTAATGGTGAAAAGCTTACCGACAATGCTAACCTATATAAACGTCTCCGGTTACTGCCACTCCACAAGCGCCTGCTTTTTAATAAGACCAAACTAATTCACAAAATCCTATTTCAAAATGCTCCAAGCTACCTTTGGCCATTGTTTAAATATAACGCTAGACATAGCGAACGACTAAATATACTTCATGTCCCTAAACCTAGGATAGACTTATATAAAACAAGCTTAGCATACTCTGCCGCTCAGTTGTGGAACAATCTTCCACAAGAAATCAAAGACACCACCAATCATGATACATACATTCGCAACCTGTTTGAACACTACCTTAGTACAGACTACATGCCCCCATAACAAATAACACAAAAAAGACAATAATGGTAACTTATCTCAAACGACAACTAGCCAAAAAACATTCCCTTATGTATGGCACGTTACACCCTCCTTAGGTATTTATAATGCCCATGTTAAACACTGCCTCAGTGAGTCATTTGTTATTGATTATTTTTCATGCGTTTTAATGTTCTTTTGTTGTCAAAAGTTGCTTCATAAGTGATGTTGAATGAAAGAATGTATGAGAGGAAATAGAGAAGAAGGGCAGAATGTCAGACGGGCCTGCGTGCCCAATTCTTAACCCTTTGAAAATAAAGACTTATTATTATTATTATTATTATTATTATTGTACAGATCTTATTTTAGGATGTCTTGATGCATTGAAAGAATGTACAGACGACAACATAAAAGCCTGGAATGAAACACACATGGTCAACGCTGTAACTAAGTCAGATACAGAAACAAGTTATACTGACTTACAAAATGAAACACTACAGCTACTAACACCAAGTGGTGCAGATACCAGCAATACTCGCCAAAAGTTGAGCGAGGCACAAAGCACCGACCAAACACTCACACCGTATTTTAACTTGTTGTGTGAGCGAAAGAAAGTTTCTAACAATTCTTCCTAGTACTTTAAAAAGGTTAACGGAATTCTCATGCGTTATTATACATATAATAACCATGAAATTCAGCAGACGGTGTTACCTGTAACATACCGAAAAAAGGTGCTAAAAATCGCACATTCACCACCGTTTGCTGAACATTTGGGCTATAATATAACGCGAGCCAGAATTCTATCACAATTTTACTGGCCGAAATTTTGTTCGGACATAAAATCTTTCTGTCGCTCTTGTATTGTGTGTCAACATCTTGTACGAAAGAAAAAACATGTAAAGACCGAAGTGCAACGGTCAGTGATAGCATCTAGACCACTTGAGAGTATAGCGGTCGATATTACTGGACCCCTAATGCAGGTGTCGAGTAATGGAAACCATAACTATCCAAACAAGTGTACTAAAACGATTCACCTTAAACCAAACCAAAAGGTTTTGATTCAACTAACTGATAAACATAATATGGCACTAACATGTTGCCAAGGGCCTCTCAACGTTGAACTCAAAATATCAGATGCGGATCATGAAATATCGATAAAAGAACACTTAGAGATATTTCATATCAACATCCTGAAACCATACGTTTCACAACAAATACAACAGACAGACGAACAGATTGCACCAACACCAAGCAATGAGACGACAGACATATATAACTCAACTTCACTAGGTAGGGCGACACACGACAGCGACAACGCAAACACACTTAGTCAGATAACAGCACACCTACTGAAACTTAGACAAGTCTTCGACAGGTTAAGATTGTTTGGACTCACAGCGAAGTCGTCCAAGATAGAGTTGGGCATGGAACAAATTGACTTCCTGGGTCATACCATCTGCAGGGGCCAATTGAAAACTGATGACAGAATCATCACTAAGATTCTGAATTTGACAATGCCAACGACCAAGAAGCAAGTACGAAGTTTACTGGGTCTGGTAAACTACTATAGTAAATTCATTCCCAACCTGGCGGAAATCACCAGTGTTTTTTCTAACATCTTAAAAGCTTCGGCTAAGTTATCTGTAAAAGATGCACGATTAATTAGTGCGTTATCGAAATTGAAACATTTTTTCAGCGTTTCACCTATCCTTCGTATGCCTAATCCAAAACTCACTTATTTCTTACGCACAGACGCGAGTGCCATATCCATATCTGGAATGCTAGGACAGTTCTACGACGGGACGTTCCATCCCGTAATATACGTAAGTCGCAAGATCACTCCGGCTGAAGGAAGATACTCAGCATCAGAATTGGAGGGCCTTAGTTTGATCTATTGCGTGAGAAAGTTTCACCGATTTTTGGCAGGAGCACAGTTTGTAATCCAATCCGATAACTCTCCATTGTCTGTGATGCAATCTGGACATCCTACCAACAATAGAATTTACAGGTGGGCTTTGATTCTCCAAAATTACACATTTACCATCCAGCATTTAAAAAGGAGATTAAATACGATTGCAGACATTTTGAGTCGTCCTTCATCCATTCAAATACCTGAGTTACAGGAAGGAATCGACCATACACCACCAGAAACAGTGACACTGTAATGTTAGATAACCAAGTGCCATGTGTGGTGATTAAGACATATCGTAAGTGCGTTACCATCGCCTGATATATAACTTGTGTGAATGGAACAGTGCTATGAAAAGTGTAACGAACAGACGCAGAATTAACATGCGCTGACACACACATAAGTTAGATTATGGGAACTAACGCCAAGAGGACAGCGAACCCAGCTTAGACCCCGAATCTAGAATATATTGAACCAACGCTTAGACCCCGAATAACATTCCAGGGTTAGTTATGAACCTACATAATGTGGTAGGCAACTATATTAATACACTATCCTTCGAGGAGAGCATAAAAGACTTTGGCGGAATGAACTATGTTAGAATAGTCTACAAAGAGAATTGCTCCATCTTCACAACGCAGAGGAGGACGTCGACTTAGTGTAATTAGATATAGAAATGTAACTGTGATATATGTACATTATTATTTTATTTACAGTATCTATAACTTCCTTCTTTTATTATTTATTCTATTGCAAATTGTGTAAACGCATATATAACTTTATTTACTTTATTTGCGTAGTAGAAATCACCATCATTTAATTAATAATCCATTTATTAAAACATCCATTATAGAAATACAATTATTAGATCTTATAATAGTTAATTAACTTATAATCATAATCATTTATACATCCATTTAGCTAATATATCATTTCAAAACTAACACCAATCATTTAGGAATTAATATCATCTTTTTCACAATAACATTTAAGGTAATTACCCATTTTTCTTAAATGAAAGTAGTAGTAAATTATTTCCCTTGAGGGTAATTTAGGTCAGCACACCAAAGTATGGAAGTTACATAACAGGATCGGTAACAAACCATCCTTATAACTATGTATAATTTTTGTATAGACATAACGCGTGCAAACAAAACGCACAGTCATTTGGCGTGATCACTGTTAAAATTTCAGCCAATCGTTTATTGTATATATATATTATTTATGTATGTAATACTATGAAACATATGTTAATGACGAGAGAATGATTGAGTGAAAGAATAGTATGAAAGGGTATGAAAGATGAATGAAAGAAGAGAAAATGCGAGGAGAGAATGCGAAAACTTAGTAAACATTGAAAGAAAGAGAGCGAGAGAGAAAGACAGCGGGAAATTTTTTTCCACCGCTGGAAGGTTCTTATTTGACTTGTCTGTGTCATGTGTGTTTCCAATGTGTTGTCAAGTTTTTATATGTGTTACAGCCGCACTTTAGCAGCGTAGAGAGAGAACGTACTTTGAGCTTCAGAAAACGGATTTGTGGTCACAAATAAAAATAATAAACGTTTGTAACCACAATAAACCGATTTGCGGCGCTCGAAGGAACACACACATTTAGTACACTAACGCATACATATGTTAGAGAGTTAAGTACACTTTAGTTTAGTAGAAAACACGCAAACAAACAGGAAAACGAACACATAAAAGTTACACACACCAATCAGTTCAAAGAACAATAACTCTAAATTCAGGGGACACAATAAATAATCAGAAACCTAAATGTAACAGTGAATATAGCTTTTTCACATGCGGAAGCAAGAAGGTGAACAGTGGAGCTATGTGTATAGAGTTGGAGGGGATATTGATGGGAACATGAGCACTTGGTGCTCATGTGTTTGTACTCATAATAGAGTCAACTAGTGTGTGGGTTGTCATTTTGGGCAATAGGAGGAACAGGTCAGACGGAAGTCAATAGGTGGAAGTCAAAAGACATAGGGTCAAACGACAGAAACCAGGACATAAGTCATAAGACAACGGTTTCGGTTCACTACCAATCCCTAAGATATCTATAGAGCCAACTATACTGGACATGGCTACTGAATTTGCCAAGTGAAAGATAGAACACTGTGATGAAGAGAGTTGTCTATCCCCA